>JAQQAE010003509.1:0-20106 GCA_029823295.1 Pseudamia nigra | reverse complement strand
GAAGGGCAGGCGGGCACACAGGCACTCTCCTCAGGGGGATCTGGGAGGGGCAGATCATCAGCCACTGGAGGTGGAGCAGGGAAGGCAGGAGCTGGGGCATCAGAGGCAGAGGGTGTGATTTGGCATTCGGGAGGAGGGGCAGGCAAATCATCATCCAATGGAGGAGGAGGAGGGGGTGGGAATTCTGACAAAAATAAGCAGGGTGGACTGGTTAAAGCTGTGACAAAGCGGTGTCTTTATAATGCGTTTGTATTAATTGGTCAGTCAGTCCAACCTCAGCGTCCATCATTTAATAGATACAATGAGTTTACAGCAACATACACTAAAATAATGCAACCTATAGACGGATTATTCTGTTTTGTCCACTTTGAGAGTCATTTGACATAATAAACCGATGACTTCTTAATTTCACATCAACTTGTACACATGGGTATCTTTCATTCATTTCTGTAACCACTTCCTCCTCTGGAGGGTTATAGAATGCCAGTATCTTGATCTATATTTCCTACTTTTATTTAGGAAAACCTGTATATCTAGATCCAGGAATTGTATATATCATATTCCATACATATATAAATTTTAATATTTCACATCTATCTAGGCATACATAAAACATAACATAAAAACACCCACGCCAACATTACACGTTAAGCTTCGAATGGCAGTAAATGTTATGCAGGACTGTTTGCATGCTCTAGAAAATAAGCAGCAGGGGACTTGACAGAGAAGGAAGCTCTCTCTACAGATATAACTATAGATGTTTAAGGCGTAGCAGTAATGTAATTACCATCACACATTGATGAGGGTGGTGGAGGCAGATCACCCACACGGCCAATTACAGCTGTGCTGGCCGGTGTCGGTGATGGAGCCGAGGGTGGCGTCTGACTTTTGGGCCGCGGCGGAGCCACAGAGGCAAATTTCTTTGGCTGGTTGTAGAAGGATGGCGTGGTGACTTTGAAGTTCAGAGAGGATGTCACCATAAATGGCTTGCTGCTACTGGAATCCTCCATTGTATGTGTTTATCTGAGGATGGATGCAAGAAACATTGTTGACAATATTTAGACACAGGGAAACACAAAGTTTAATGAGCGTCAGCTGTTTAGAAGCAAAATTACAACACAGGCTGCAGTGAAGTTCAAACAACTAACTGCCGAACACACACGTACACCCTACATAATGAGGCCCACATTAATCAGCTGACAAAAGTCAAAGGGCCTGCATTCCTTGGCAGTGTAAGCATGTCAGGTATTTGCCTGGTGAATTAGCGGTGATGACACATCAACTAAACATTTGGCCTGCAATTTCAAACTACACAGTAACTGTAGCCAGGTGCTGAGTGTGTACCAACATTTCATATAGTCTAAATAGTGTGCTTTATTTTTCCAACTCATTTACATGTCAGAGGCTAAGCTGAGTTGATGAATACATTGCTGAGAACATGTGAGACAGATGCAGGAATAGCAACAGCAGGAAGTAACTAAATAGTAAGTATTACACTTCAGATCAACTTTTTTCTTTCACTGCTTTACATACATTTCCTGTATTATACATACTGTATTCAGTGGTACTGTATTTGCGTTTGCTGTAAATCAACACTCTATTTTATTCTTGGAATTTACTTTAGTGAAATAGAAGCAAAAAATAAAAAACAGCAGGAGAGTAAACACATGGTCTGAAGAAAAATGTGTGAACATTCCCTCAAGTTATGTACAGAAGACAGACACAGTGGCACTTTCAGAAACCAGAGCCAGTTTTCAATATTTAACACACAGTTCTTTACAGTGATGTAAACATGATAAAGAGACTTGTAAGAGAGTGTGAGCTGGTTAAACCAGCGATGATAGCAACCATCATAACAGTTTTGTGCAAGGTACGTCATAAAGAGGGTGATCTCAAATATTTACCTTACACATAGTGGCTAACAAATGTTGATGTTACTCAAGGGTCTCCATTGAGATTCTTTGCAAAGTCTGAACACATTTCTGAGAAGACCCCAAACCCAGTCTGACCTTTAGTGAAAAGCAGAGTTGTTTCTTTTTTGCTGCCCAAGCACACAAACATTCGCCCATCCCTGAAGACACAGGTTGGCTCCCCTCTCAAAGTACTTAAACTATTCTAGCCTGAAGCTATGAAATACCTGCATACTCCTGCAATTAATAATGACTGGAGTGATTAAATGGTGTTAGAACCATTTAATACATTATAAAAGAAACTATTTTACTTATTAAATGCATTACAGAATAAGTTACATGTGGTACAAATTCCCCAAACAGATGACATTTTCTGGTGAACCAACAATGTGTAATTATTACATTTTTATTGTTGATTTTTCTTTTATATTATAGTTTCAGGCATTCATTCTCAATGATGTGATAAATGTTACATAGTATTAGTGCCTCCCTAAAAGCCAGAATTACTAGAAAGAAACTTCTGGAACCCATTTAATAGACATCTATAACTAGATAGTACCTCAGTAAATGTGCATTCATTATTTTGTGTACAAAAGTTACAATAATGCTTTGTATGACAAAATTAGTCAGTCTGAAAAACAGCTGTTGAGGCCACATCAGTATGCCTTCATACCCCCTTCAAGCATTCGGGGCCTATGTTTAGTAGCACAAATTCCTGTTCTTTCAAAAAGGAAAACATGTCCTCGTAAGGAAACATTATTGCTCATATGGCTTCTAAATAATAAAAACAGAAAAGGATATAACATTGCCACAAACACTGAAATACCATTGTAAACTACATAATAGTTATGATTTCATTTTACTGTAAAAGTCAAACCGTTAACCAGGCTTGAAATAATGTTCAAAATGTTGGGTGCAGCCTGCGTAGGAAGAGATCAAGTATGTATTTGGGGTTAAACCCAGCACAAGTTAGATCAACCAGAAGATGGCTGAGTCTTTCACCCTCATGTTGGGACACAGGCACAGCTTCAAGTTCTGACAAGACGCAAACATCGGCCAGAGCTCATAAAAGCGATCTCTTCTGCTGCTACAGTAAATGACGTGCTTTCAGAACCTTGTGTGGACATTTCTCTTCCACTTTTTGGAACAGCTTCTTTCAGTGTAAGATGTATGATTTACTGATAGTTTAAACTTCTAGCCATTTACTGTATATCCAGTCCTGATGCCCTTGAGGCATGTCAGGGTGTTAACTGTTGCACTGGATCATCTGATAGTGTTTGACATGCGACTGTGAATCACAGAAACAAATAATCTTTTTGGCTACACTTTGAATATGCAGGAAGTAATTAACAGTATGCTCTATATGTATACATTTTGATCCAATGCTGTAGATCTATATGCATATTGATAGTATAGTTACAGTATATTATGTTTGTAATTTCAAACAGCAATAATATTTGCAACATGAAGATGCCCATTTTGAAGGTTACAACAATCACTATATCAGTTTTTGAGCTTGGCTTCTCACATGCCCAAAATATTGAACCACAGCATATGAGCTACATTTCTCCCACGTAAAAAACATGCACATTGATATTTTTCGCATTAGCCAATAAGCCAAAACCTCAAAGCAGACAAAGAGTAGAACTATTTGGCAAAAGGAATTTTTTTGGTTCCAATGGGAATATAAAATCATAAATTCAAGGAATGACAGAATGGGCATTTATGAAATAGAAGCTACATATGAACAACCTCTCAAGGCCTCCTTTAAGAACAATGGAGTGGATAAGGTCTGTATTATCTGCAAAGTACTACTAAACCAAACATTTGAATTTGCAGTGCCTTTCAAAGCCCCTGCACATCCAAAGACCTTGTCAAAGGTTGCCACTGATTGCAATTTAGTCTTTCTGTTACCGTGTCTTAGCTACAGACAATATGCATCAGTCCTCTCAATTATTCAGCAGCAATAATAACTTGTGGTCAGGTTCCATCTGTTCCTTGATACAGCCATGGGGGAGTTCATATGGTAAGATCAACTCCACAGTCAGCTCTCTCCAACTACAAATCTATCATGAAACCTGATCCTTCAGATGAGAGACCCTCGGCTGAGGAGAGTATTTGGCTCTACAACTCAATGACATCAGCTTCTTTGCCTTTTGTTCCCTCTAATCAGCCACCCATTCTACATTACTGCCTTCTCTTTGTCATATTTTACTTAAAATAAGAGGATCTTGACCAACTGTCTGAACTTCTACATTGGTTCCCAAATGTCACTTACAGATTTATGTCTTAAGGCAGACCACAAGCATTTTTCATCCATTTAATTCTTGCACTCTTCTCAACTTCTCATTCATTGCTCTCCCACCACTTGAACCGAATGACATCACTTGAGGCTGCATTTAATCATTTCTTCTTTACAGCTCAAGTGGAGGACAGCATCACGTGGCTGAGTGAAAAGGCTTCAGCAAAAATTATATTCCACTCTCAAACTTGTAGAAACTTCACGTGTCTGCATAGGCAGTTTTACAGAGTAGAAAATTGGTTGTCAAACCAACTTCAAGCGATTTTCATTACATCTTATCATGGACTAATTGACACACAGGATGGAGGATGGGTGCAGTACGCCTAACTACCCGGGTTATAAAAACCAGCAAGGGCTGTTGCAGAAACACTGCCCTAGAAACTGAAGAGACATGTTGTCAGGTTGTCATCTGACAACATGTACGACATTGTCAGCATTATGGATCATATATGTATAAACGTACCAGGCAAACAAACCAAAAGAAGCTATGCCTCTAGTGACATAATCTAAATTAGCTTTTTTGTCCCCGTGTTGACAACTTAACTCTGTAAAGGCACTGAGCTACAGCAGCTATTAGGGTGGAATTTTAGACACTTTAAAACTGTTAAACTCAGCAGTGGTTTATTGCATTGTGGTTATAGTGGAACTAAACTGGGTTTATATACAATGCTGCTGCCTTTAAAAGTTCATATATAGAAGTGGTCCAGCACGGTAAGTCATTTGGAAACTTCTTTTTCCTGTTATATTGAGGTAAGTACTGGGCTTAGTCAAATAGTGTTACTTTCTTTAACATAACGAAGTAAAGAAGGTGATTTTCATATCAAAGTCAAAGCCAAAGTAACATCAAAGGCTTGGTGTGAAAAATGACCAAATTAATAGCAGGCTCACTTACAGTAAGGCATTTACAAATTATAAAACAATGAAGGAAAATGAACGCAATAATAACAATCCAGTTACACAGATAAAAAGCAGCTATAAATCTTGAGCATATTGAGAACCTGAAATTTTGATGGTACTTCCAATTAGTCCATGTTTGGTCAGTCATTTTATCGCTGTGTTGCTGATGAAACTCTATTGTTCTGATGTTAATAGGAAACCCAGTTTCTGGGAAGGCGTGTCTGTCTAGGCCAGGGGTCACCATTGTAGAGACAAACAAGCCTTTTGAATCCAATCTTTCAGGTCACTGGAGATTCATGGAGTACCCGTGTTGTTCTCCCTCACAGACTGCAGTTAAATGAATGATTAAATGGGCAATGTCTCAAAACTGGTAATACCATCGGCAAATGCTCCTTGGCAAAATTTCAGCCAGATAGCCCTGCACTGAAACAGTTTGATAAAGTCACGGGGTAGGGATTCACTAATCAAAGAGATACAGTTATTAGAGGCAAAGTGATGCTCTAAAATAGTTCCTGAGTCCTGACTCATGGAAGCTACAATTAAGATTCCTTGTCATCCAGTCACAGAAGGTAACCCAGACTCATTCATAGATCATCTTTCTGCCTAAGTATATATTCATTTGTCTTCCTTAGGCATCAGCGACCTCAATCCCAGCCTTCCATGGGTGTTCTCTCCAGAAGTTATTCTGGCATAGTGATTTCTATGGCCTTGAGTAGAGGCTCCTTCATAACATAGATTAGGGTTTAAGCAGACTGAATACATAATACAAACCTGTGCAATTATACAATTGCAAAGGGCTGTAATATAAAAGGTCTGGATTTAAAGGGGTGGATTTAAGGTAATCTAATGGCTGAAATGGAAAAAAAAAAAATATGTGATGACTGTTATATGAGGGATTCAAAGGCACTGGAGTATTGTGTAAATTGACCTGACATTTGTGAATGATTTTTAAATGAGTAATGTGGGCATTTTTGATGATTTAGGAAGTACACTCAAACGAAACAACAATACTGCATACAACAATTGCAATCTGATTTTTTTTTTTTCACCAAATCAGGTAGCCCCAATCTATGACAAAATAGCACATCAGAAATGCATGACTCAGAGATGTTGCTAATGCAGAAAATCGCTGCATTTACACATTCTTTACCTTCAAATCCTCAAAATGACATTAAATTCAATTTAATCTCCCAACATCCTTCATTAGTGCACAGAGATGTGGCGTAAGCCCCTGCTGCTGCTCACAGATGAGACAAACTGAGTCGTCTGTGTATAAAGGCAAGGATGAAGACGACTATGTGCCATATTTGTGCATGATCCCACAAGAAAATAAAACCAATAAGGCCATCTACAACATTTCTATTTTCTTACACCACACATACATTAGTGCTCTACCCACTCTGGAACACATTGATAAAATTAAGAAGCTATATGAAATAAAGAAACAGTGGGACCACAGACACGGACGATAAACAGATATAAACGACGGCCAGGTCAACTATACACAAACCTCCACCGTGATTAAATGGGACAGAGTAACGCTATGTGACAGCCATGATTCGTGGCTAACATAGGACAGCAAAATCAACGATGTGTTAGCTGTTGGTTGGGCTACCTAGCTAGAGGAAATCGGTGTTCAACTTTAATACTAGCACGACCTCTTAGCCAATTAAATAACACAACGTTGGTTTGTCTTTTATTTGTTATCGCATCAAATATATTATAAAATTCACAGACGGTTACATGACAGCTGCTACTCACGTGTATGTGGGACCGTACACCTGGTATGATACCTGTTTTTTTTTCTCAGTTGTCGTTCACGTTAGCACAGCTCGGACCAGTGGATCACAACCCCATCGATACAAGCTTTGGTCATTTGTGGACAAACGGACAACGCCGCCCTTTATGCTCTGCCTGATACGCCAAAGCAGCCGGCTTTTCCTGACGCTGCTGTCATTAAGCTGAATATTCAGTTATCCACTAATGCACGTTACACGTACAGCTGCAGTGTTAGCTATTTAGCGTAGTCAACTTTTTAGCTGTACTTCCTGTTGGAGCTTCCGCATAGCCCATTCCTTATCGGCAGTCATCTGCCAGTGTTCAGCAAGTTCATGGAATAGAGTTCATTTTTTATTAAAAAAAAAGCTGGGCATTCAATGGAAAACCATTCACCAACAGGTCTATATGAACAGGAGACATGAATACTTCTGTCTAAGAGCCAATATGAAAGGTTGCGTTGTACACTGGATCCCGTATTACACGCCTTCCTAAGGTATTAAGACATCCTTCATAATGTAAAATCTGTTCTCTCCGTGCTGGTACTGACAAAAGACCTTACCTTATTAGGTAAACTGCAGCAGTCTGCCTCCAAAGTACTGTATAATCTGCCACCTCCTCCTTTTCCTAACAGCAGATAGAATTTCTCACCTTGATAAAAACAGCTGCAGTGTAGATCTCTTTTTCACTTCCCCTCTTCTTTTTTGTTCTCCTTCCAAAGTTGAGTAAGAGTTCTCTGTAATGGTAACTTCTCTTTCTCTCTTCCTGTCTCCAGCTACTAGTGTAAGATCCTCCCCCTGTGCTGCTTTTCAGTCTGGAAAAGGAATGACACCATCCTTCCAAACAAGTTCTTTCTCGTTTGAATTGGGCTTAGGACTTGTATATTACAATGTAAACAGCACCTCTCTCTCTCTCTCTCTCTCTCTCTCTCTCTCTTACCCGCTGTGTTTTATATATGTATGTGTGTGTGTTCACAAATTGTCCAGTCAGACCCCTCCTCCCTCCCCTCCTCTTTCTTTTCTCTGTGGATTCTTGCAGCATTCTTCATTCAATGACATCAACCCTGTTGCTTCTCCTTGTAAGGTCAGACTGAGGGAATGAGGGAGAAGAGGGAGGGAGAGATAATGGGGCTGGAGGCTTGATTAGATACAGACTCTGTAAGCAGTTAGGGGTAAAAAGGTACGATGGCTGAAAAACTGCATTTAAAAAGGACTGAAGTGTGGAATAAGTTTCCTGTTTATGTGATTACTTTCAGAACAAATTAATACTGGTGTTATTTTTTTCTTGCCCCAACAAGTAATGTTAGTGATCTGAATGGAAAGGTATTAACTGCCTGTTGTCCTGTGGGCTAAATTCCTTCAATCTAAAGTGGTGAACTCCACTGTACGTCACAAACACATGATTCACACGATTAAAGAGATAAAACACATTATTTCTTTATCACTTCTGTTGTGTATCGTGATAGAAAAAAGGGTATGATTGTCATCCACCAGGTGTTAAATGGCACCTCCCATCCTGCACTTTGGTCACTATGACTCAATGTCTATTTACATTACCACATTGCCATACACACTGTACACACAGACATTTAGCAACCACTCACTCGATGCAGATCTCTGTTATCTCATTTTAGATGTACACTACAAGAAAGTCAAATTCAGTTTTAAATCTGTCACCATTATCAACTTATTTCAACATTTGATTTGTGTAAAATGTTATTATCTCATTTTGTATAGGTAATATAATTTGGCAGATCAGGTTTGACTTTATTAATATTTATTCTGTATTGCTGTATTATCCTAAAAAATGCCTCTAAACAAAACAATTGCAGTTATCGCAACCAACTGTCTTTCCTCAAGGCCAAGCATGAGAGTCAAGGACTTGCAAACAGATATGTTTGGTATGACCTTGTGAGTAAAGTGTGGTCTGATTCATGGTTTATCAAGTGTATTGTCATCAGATGCAGATCACCATATGATGCATACTGTATGTTGAAACTAGCTTACTTTTGAAATCATAGGCTGTTCCTGACTAACGTCAGCTTCATGCAAATCTCTGTGCTGGAGCGGTTGTGTAACCTTTGCTGCCTGATTCATGTCTGAACTACAGGGAGTGGTCCCTGGGGTCTTTGATAGCCTATTGTCCTACAAGGAATTTTTTCCAGTCTCTCCCCACTTCCACTGTGACAAAAATGTGTTAAATTTCCATTCAGAGCTTTACACAGCAACTTAAGAAATAGAAACTGCACATTTTTGTGGTACCACTAGTTGGTAGTCTGACATAATCATCCATGAAGAGGTTGGAGTTTGTTGGAGGTCCCAAATTCCAGCCTGCTCATTGCTAAATTGACACATGTTTTGTGGATCCTCTGCCCCTGTCCACACAGCTGCAAAAATTGATGGTGCCATGGTGACAGAAGTTTAGAAAAGTTTGGATCAGGCAAGGAGAGGGCAACTCTGGGGTCCAGTCAGTCTAGAGGTAAGACCAAAGGGAAAAAAAAAAAAAACAGAAGGCCGTCACTATCAGAGCCAGACGGGCTGGAATGCAGCCAAACCTTGGAATGAACAGCCCCCCACCCCGCTGAAGTGCCATATTTCTCTGTACTGCTCTCTTTCTCTACTTTTTTTTTTTGCAGATTTTTCCTGCACGCGTGTGCGCACACACACACACACACACACACACACACACACACACCCACACACACACACACACATCAGTTTTTCCCCATTTTTCACTGCCCTCCTCGCATTGCAGTTTTGTTCCTTTTCCCATCTTTGTTTCTGTCCCTCCCATTCCACCTCCCACTGTTAATGTGAGTCATACCTACTCATAGCACTTCAGTGCTCAGATCTTGTTCATTTTTGACCAATGCACAATTGTAGTCTCTCACTGTAAACTCTCAATTTGTCCTCTAAAGAAATGGTATTTGCTCTGCAGTAGTTTCACAGAATAAATTAAGAAAGGTTGGCTGAGTTTAGGTTGCAGCTGAGATAGTATTTAGGCAGTAATTTGAAATTCCACACATACGTAAGTCAGGATGAGAACCTGCATACTTGTGACAGAACATGGTCTCTTTAATCAGCACCCAGAGGAAAGAGGGAAAAATCTATCTCCTGCCAAGCTGGCTTCCTTTCAAACCTGGTGTTAGACTGCAGTGGCCTGTACTCCCCAGCAGGTGTCACACTGACACATTACTGTGCTCCACACAGCTCAGACTAGTGCCTTCAGGAAAGAAGATTCCCCCACAACGAAATCTCTGACAGCAAGCAAATCCAAATCAGCTACAGATGAGATAAAAGGCAGGAGGCTGTGCAAAGTGGAAACCCACAGATACTGATATGAATCTAAAGGAGACTGATAGGCTCGTTCAGGGGAGTGGACGTCAGGGAAGTAGGCTGGATACAGAAGTGTCTCAGAGGAAAAACAGTGCAGCAGTGGTGGTCTAGACGAAGAAGGCTGAAGCAGAGCAAATGTAGGGTAATTGCAGCAGAGAAGAGAACAGAACTGTAAATAATAGACGAGAGTTGGGAACTCCTCATACGCAAGATTTTGCTTTGTGTAAGAATGCATACAAATCACACACTCTCCACCCACACATAAACATAAAACACACTGGAAGTGTGTGTGAAAAAGAATTCAAGCTAAAATTGTGCCAACTTGGAGCATCACCTACCTGAACTCTATCACCCAGAGACTAAAGCAAAGTTAATTGCATAACCAAGGCCATTAGGAAATATGTTATCAGAGCTCACCTTTTTATAACACTTATACCTCATCTTTGACCCCACCCAATTCCTACATCCTCTCCCTCCTTAAAAACAAGCCACACTGCATTTCCTTCCTATCTCCCCTCTTCAGCTTTTTTCTGTCCTCCACCCCTCCCTGCATCAACTTCTCACTAACTTCTTCTTTCCCACGCACATATTTTTTCTGTTTTACATATGAAATCCAATGCTTTCTGGCTGTCAGAAACAACCACATCCCTCCCCTCTTCAGATGTACATACACTTTGTCCATCAAACTAACTTGGTGGCCCCTCGGAGGCTGAAATATTAACATGTGGTTCCAGTTAATACATATAGAAATGTTAGTGTAGAAAATAATGAGTGCATAAGAAAAATGGAAGGTGGGCAACAATGGGAAATAATCCATTTTATGGGGAATTTGAACTAGTTTATAATGATAAAAGAAATGCATTAAGTCCCTTTGAAATTGACTTTGGAAATAGACATTTCCCTTCATATGCACAACATTTTTGTAGTGTTGGAGTGAGAGTTTTAATGCTGTTATTCATTATCCTTCAAGTGCAGCCTACAAAACAGCCAGAAGCTGACAGACAGATAGTGACAGGTACATGAAAGTCACTGATTACAGGAATGAGGTATTCGGGTCCATAAGATAATATTAAACAGGAACAGATGTTTAGAAATTCAGCACAGCATCATCACCCCAGGTAAGAAAACAAGAAACAAATTGACAGGAACACGGAAGAAGTCATCTGTGTCATGTGTTGCAAGGCAAGGCAGCTCAAGTTGTGATACATGCCTTATGTGTGACACTTTGAAAGGAGCGGATGCTGACAACAAGAAACAATGAATCACAAGCAAGTGTGGGGTCATGAATGTCTTCCCCAAGTGTTTGACCTTGTCTTGCATTGTTATTCCATATCATAGATTACCACGTTTCCACAGTATGTGTGTTGTACTCACATATATGAATCTGATTTGCTTTGTACAGAGGGGTCATGGTACCACACAAAATCAGAGCTGACTCTACTGTCAGTGTCCTGACAGGAAAAGACAGGTGAAGGATGTCAGATAGAGATTAACTGAGGATTTTAGCAAGAACCATGAATTGCCATGATGTGGTGGTGGCATTATAGCGATTTCCAGGCACCGTCTGACACAGAATGATGGGAAGATGGAAGAGGAATATACTGTAGAAACAGAAAGGGAGGCAGGGTTCTGTGATAGCTGCAATTACATATATAATTTTTCTTGGTTCAGCAGCTGACCTCTGCAGCAGCATATAGCCTCATCTTCACTGCCCCAAAGGGAAACCAACTGAGCAAACCAACACACATCTATATATAAACCTGCAGCACAGGGCTGGGCTGGATTAAGCATATTTGGTTACATCTTGCTAAGCCATATATGCTTAATGGTATCTTTTTAATTTTTAACCTTCCTGCTCAATCCATTATGTAGTGCTAATTTTTATTTCACACAGCATCATCTCCACACCTCTCCTGCTCATGACTCAACTGTTCTTTGCTTTCTGTCCATCACTCTGTCCATCTGCCCATGTCTTTTTCTCTGTGTCCTTCCATCTGTCCTGCTTCTTCCTTCTTGAGCCAATGTGTGTGAATTCAACAAAACATGATTGACCACACACACACCCCCCCATACACACATACACACCCCCTTTCACTGTCCAGACTGTGTCTGCGTCATTTTCTGTGCAAACACTTATAAAGACAGCCCACATAAATTTGTAATCACCACAGAGGTGGGCAGGGGCAGAGAGAGGAGAGATGATGAGTATGAAAGATGGCAAAATATGATAAAAGGGTGGGTATAAAGCTATGACAGAGGCAGGAGGATTGAAAGGTAATGTGGGCTGTTTAGGCATGTTTGTGTTAAAGGTGCTGTGCAGACACAGCTCAAATTAAATAAAAAGAGATGTCTAGATAACGGAGCCACTCACCTTCTTGTTTTTCTACCCAGGGAAATGATACTGGGGGAAAAGCAGAAACATGACTACAGAGGAAGATTTAGGGATGTGACTGATGTGAAGAGAAAAAAAATAGGTGCAGAAATGACTGAGGGGCGGCTCAATACCAAAAGACGACAGAGAGAGGTGGAGACTCAACAGCAGCTTGACTGTGAAGGAAAACCCTCTGCTGTTTTTTTAAGGATTATTTAGTATTGGCGTATGTGCGTGCATGTCTTTGAGTGATCAGTGAGAGAGGAAGGGATGGGGAGGGAACCAGATGGAGGAGAGTGATGGAGAGGGGAGAGGAAACCGCTGCAGTGCATTGTTAGGCTGAGTGCACACGGGAGAGGGAGACAGAGAGAAAACCCCCATTTTAGCTCAACAATATTACAGCAGTGCAGAGATATCTACAACAATGGCAGCACAACGCTCAGTGCTGTGCTATTGATCTTTTAGTGGCTCCCAAAATACACACACTGTCAATGTAAATTGCTATGCTAAAACCCCTCATTAAATGTATTTCTTGAAGTTTGTTTTACAGATTATCTACCGTAGTCTTGTCATCACTGTTACGCCCAGTATCTGAAATAGTTCAAATGAAGGTAACTGAAAGCATATTAAACATTCTTTAAACCTGATATTACAGGCATATTGACAGTGTTATTGTCAATATTGTCAATAAGATATTGACATTTATCATTTAAACAATATAAGTGACAGATATGTTTTCAATGATGCTAATAATGCCTCACATCTTTATTTGGTCCTAATCTGTTTCCCTCAGGCATATGGACTTACTCACCGGATCTCTTCTAAGACACTGCACTGGAGAGTGAGAGGGATGGAAAGAGAGAAAGGGGAGGGAGCGAGAGAGTGATTGAGCAAGCGCAGGAGAGAGGCAGAGGGAGAGAAAAAGGGAGAGCACAGTAGAGCAAGAAAAAGAAGCAATAGCAGGGAGAAAGAGAGTCGCAGGAGGAAGAGGGAGAATGCATGGTGTCTGGGTAACACTTCCACGCTTGTATCCAGGGCCTTTGTGAATACACCATGGGATGCATCGGCTCCAGGAGACTGAGTAAGCCTCGTGTCTCTTCTTCCTTTCTCACTGCAGGCTAGTGAGGCTGTTGCGGGGGGTGGTGGTGTATAGGACAGGGGTCCTGCAGGAGTGGGGGTTTGGATTGTATTGTATAGGGCAGGCTATGTGGATTTCTGCGTATGACTGGCTGCTTGCCTCTCTCCCAGTGCAGCATAGAAGCAAGCTGTGGCTGTATGCAGCATGACCACTGTGGCTGTATGCACACTGTACAGGGAAGATGTCAGAAACAATATGTGTTAAAATGTGCTACTGTGTGTGTGGTTGCATCCCCCACCTCTCTCTTCCCCTCCCTCCTGCTCCTATGCCTTGATTTATGATGCTGTTTGGCAGTATGTATATGTGTGTGAGTAGGAGGCAGGGAAGGATGGAGGAGAGAGGCGGGAGAGGAAAATGCTGTGATAGTGCTTATTTATAGGGCAGCATGGCCTGGAGAAATAGAGGAAAAGAGAGAAAAGGGATAATGCCATTGTCAGGGATGTTTGGCCATTGTTATTATTTATGTGAACAATAGGGATAGAAGGTGATAAAGAAATGAACAGAAGAAGAGGAATTTCAGTGCAGGCAGGGAGAAGGGGAGATGGAGGGGTGGTGGTGGAGGAAGCCGGAGAGGGAGGGGCAAATACGTGCAGCGAGGGTGTGTGGGATTGATGGGAGTTTTCAGGTGAGCAGCCTCCTAGATAAACTCACAGATGACATGTTGAGTGAATTAACATAAGAACTGCTGCAGAGTCTGAAAAGATTTTAGATAAAGAATATGTTTCTGATATCTTGTAGCGCACAGTCAGGTTTTAGCATCACCAAGGAATTGTACTCAAAGGTATAAATAAACACGGACTTTCTTTATTGTCAATTATTAATCAGTCACTTAGCACATTAGTTTTAAACATATTTAGGCCAAACCATCAGTCTGAACAGATATTCGGCAAAGATGTCAACTGACTGAACTTTGGAGTGTATTGAATGTTAAAACAAGGTTGCAGACAGACTGTAGTGTGTTTGTCCAGATCCCCACCGATTTTAGCCAAATGTAAATTCTTGATTAAATCAATTTAAAAAATATCCCTAATTCCACGTGCAGTAGAAAGAGTACTACATGACACAGATAGGGAGCAGGTGTGAGCTGAAAACAGCAGAAACAGTGTTACAGCAGCTCAGGCCAAATAGATTACAGACAATATTTGTCACATTGAAGAACATCAGTGGCAGGAGACCAGTGTTTCTATCTGCCAATGCTCAGGTCATGGCAAGGAAGACCCATGAGCCTAGTGGCTTAAGATGGTGGAAACTGATTGTTAATGACAACAGACTTTTGCAAGGTACCATAATAATGTGATTGTGGGTTACCGGAATACTGACTTTATATACTGTAAGTGATTGCAGAATGACAACGGCAGTTTTGACAATCATGAATGAACTGTAGTGATAAGGCAGAATATTTATCTGGAGTACATACACAAAGTACACTGCATGCTGTCAGTCTTATATAGTTTACACACTTATTTTTCTTCCTACTATAATCCTAAACTGTGAATTCTTGTATTTAATAGGTGTAAACAAACAGTAGTCTGGTTGGGGAAGGAAGGTGACACATTCTCAAGCAGCTTGTGTACTTAAGTCTGTGGCTTTCTTGTAAGCAACAGAATCAGCAGCAGTGCAGGGGGTTCTGAGGTGTGGTTGTGTTTATCCTGGGTTAGACTGGTTTTAATGTGTGCTATTGATCAGCCATCTAAACTGCAGTCCACGTTGCCAAGCAGAGATCAACAGGAGGAGCAGCAGGACGGGATCTGTATTTGTATGGGAGCAGCCCTAATGCATCTGTCTGCCCTCTGGAAATACAATCTCTCCCAGCGTCATCATATCTGAAAGTCTGGTCCGGCTTTGATATCTGTCTGTCTCCACACCTCACCATAGTATGTTATCTGCTCTCAGCAGAAATCATGCATTGGTGGTATACTATCTGACCCAGTCGGTTTATGAACTAAATACTGCATGATTTCCTTAAGTAAACTGTACACTTACTGTATGTTGCCGTAGGAAATGTGACTCCACATACAATATACTGGCATCTTTTGGTAGTTGTAGTAGTTTTAATATAAGCTTTTATTGTTCTGTAAGAAAATGTCTTTACACTGCTCTTAAAAGACTTGGTTTGATCCGTGTCTCTCCATCTATCTATTTTAACATAATTTTAAGTCACATTGTTCACAGAAACATTTGTGGTATATCTCAAAAAGACACGTAATATAGTATAATCAAACTGTGTGACAGAAAACTTCATTGTACTGGTGAACTTGGTGCAGTGGAATATGAACAAGTGTGGAAAAAGAAGCTACTTGAATTGGGTGAATTTACCTTTACTTTTGCCAGCAAATTCTTCCTACATTTATTCACCCATAGCACAGCTGCCCCTCACCATTTCTGTTACAGGATCAGGTGGAAACAGTGATAAACAGCAGATGAAATGTCTGTATTCATCACCGTTTATGTGAGCGAAGGCCTTGAGATGCAGACGCACATTCCTCTTCACATCATCAGTGTGAAAATAAGTGTACACAATATTCTTTTATCTGTGAATTACTTTATATGCAGTGTACAGGTTATGCTGTGCTTTAATAAGAGCAATGAGTAATTTATACAGTTGCATACACACATTATTAGTCATAATGCTGCAGCACCATGTAACTCAAATATACAGATGTAGTGTTGATCATAATTATGTCAAACAATGCATACCAGAAGCATTGTTCTATACCCAGGCCGGACGATGAGTTCATGCTGGAAACATTAATCACTGTATAATTTAGGGCACTGTGTGCACTGTGACTATAACTGCTATAGTTTGGGCCGCAGTACTGAAATTATAGATATGAATGTGGGACATCGTGACAACTCTCACCTGTTATCATGGCCCCAAACAGACTCTCTATCGTTTCTTTTTTTCTTTACTTTTTAAGGTACAGTAGATTTGGTATGGTGCCTCTACTGACATACCATTTACTAACTTAAAGAGTATTTATAGTTACTCTTATGAAAAAGCCAGTCCTTTGTGGTCTGTGTTTGTTTACATTTATATATGTGTGGCTCCCTGTATGTTCTGTATGATAAGGAATGAACACAAAACAGTACTTTTTTGCCACTCAAATGATGTGTTTGAATCCCAGAGTTTGAAGTGTGAGGTAAAGCTAAAGTGACCATATATCGAGTGTTTAATATAAAAAGCTCTTGATCAAGAGTTTTCTGAATGACTTCAGTGTTTTGACAGTTTTAGGGTTTTTCTATTAGACATTTGCCTTTTGGTTGTGTTTGATGATGACTTTTTTAATAAGAAAATTAAAGTTCTGATTGTATTGAAAATTACAGTGACTAATATTTTGGTCTCATACCTACGTTATTCACTTCTGCACCTTTGAATGACCTCAGGTTTACATCAATCATCAATATAATTGTGCTCTTGATGAATTCATGGCTATCCAAGCATGGGTTAGATATGGCGTAGGCATCAATGATGCTTCTTCCGTCTTATTCTGTTTGTCACTCATTTACAAAAAGGAATTCCCTAAAATTAAATTAAAAAACAAACACCGCTGCTGGACTATGTTTTTCCACACTGAATGATCTGATACCACATCCTGAATTTGCCAGTTTGCAGTCTGGCAGTAAACAGACAGGCTGAGTGATTGGCTGCTGTCCAGCTGAGGAAAGCCTTGTACACATGAACACATTCAAGGTGAATGACTCAGTGATGTAGTACCTTAAAGACACAGTAGGCCCCAATAACCCTTACCTGTGCATGTGCTTGTGTGTGTGAACTCATATGCTACCACATACAGGACTCCAAGGACTCCAGCGTAACATAGGATATGTACAGATTTATTTGAGTTGTAGAGCCTCTGTGTCGTAGTGTCTGATTTGTGCTATTATGGTTGTGCCTTGTGACTGGATACCAGATCTCAAGCCTGGATCATTATACTCAGGAAATTGATCCTAAGTGTATACAGTTGTGCTTTTGTCCATGCCCTTGTGTACATTATTGCCATTTGAGCTCGTGTAAGTGGCAGATCAGGCATAACAGGCCTGTGTGGGTGCATGATGACAGGCATTTCTGTAAATAATGTGACTCAGCCACAGAGTGAGATATGAAATTGAAACATAATGTTGTGAAAGGGAGAATTTCAACTCCACAGTCTGATCTGTGCGAGTGCTCGTCTGACAACAGATGTGTGTGAATTTCTGTGAAATAGTGTGTGTTTCAAGTTCTGATCATCAAAGTGATCTGCACCTTCTAACCACTTCAGTAGTGATAAAAAGGCCATGTTCCTGGAGATGAGAAGTCTCCTTTGAAAATCAGAAAACAAGAAAATAAAGCAACTCTTCCAGTTAGTCCCTCCTTCTCAGCAGATTGTCATCCCTTCATCTTCATACAATCAAAAATATTTTTCCATGTCAGGTATGATGGGTCATTATATATTTAGCAGGCCATGAGGATATTTATGAGACTGACTAAGTTTATAATGCTGGATGGCAGCTGCTTGTGCCAAGACACTACATGTTTTCGGTTTTTAGTTACCACAGTCGTGCACCAGTGATTGCTGTAGCCTATTTACCCCGTATCAGTAATGCAGACCTGCACAGGATGACAACCACACTCATGTCTAAACAGATTAATGAGGCACGTCAGGTCTGTCAGTGACAGGGGCATGTAGGTAGGGAAAGCCATTTTACCAAGTTAGTGACAGTAACTCATGCTGTGCTGGAATGTCTGAGTTAGAGTATGTCAGAGCTCTTGCATCTGAAGATTATGTCCTGCGACACACTTAGCATCATTTCTCTTCACCAAACTCTGCCAGCCATCTGGACTCTGGTCCTCAGCTGTGTTCCTGCTGAACTCCAGAGCTCAGTAACTCGGCATCTGCACATACCGCTGTAAGAGGGTTGCCATCCAAGCCGGTACCACATTGTGGCTACCAGCCTTTCAGCAGCTGTCACGGTAAACAAGCACCAAGCCCCCCAGTTCTTCACTGTTCTTGCTGCAGGGCACTGGGAGTAAAAACAGAGAGATGATGCTCAAATGCTTCCCACTTCAGCAGGAGCCATCAAGCCACTCCAGTCAGAGCTGGAGCTGACAGTGCAGCCGCTGCAGATCTTTGGTTGTTCGTTACGCACGGCCGCACTGCTCCCTCTTTTTCTACATCTCCCCACCCCCTATTCCTCCTCGCTTCTTCTCCTCGACTGAGCTGTGTCCCCTATGACTGCAGGGAGGTATTCAGTGCCTCACCACTGTATGTGTGCGGGGGATGAGGGAGAGTGCCAGGGGAAGAAAAGCTGGATCAGAGCTCCAGTCATGTGCCCAGTTGTTGTTGCCGTTTCCTCAAGAAGGGATCCTGTCTGACTGTCTTTTGAGAAGCAAAATCACACATCACTTATAACTGCTAAGTCGTACAACGTCACTTACCTGAGGTTTAAGACATCCCACAGACACTGAGTAATGACTACTGACCCATTATCTATAAGGATACCTGGAGAATTATAAACAACTCTGATTAATCACAGTATGGTTTAGACATTCAAACGCTCATGGCTCAGTCCACAAATAGCACATGCTTTGATGTAATTTCATACACTACCAGTAAAAAATTTTAGAACACTACAATTTTTCCATTTTTTATTGTAATTCAAGCAGTTCAAGTTTAATGCAAAGCTTGAAATGGTACAAAGGTAAGTGCTGAACTGCCAGAGGTTAAAAAAAGTTAAGGTTACCCAGGAGGTTAAAGAAAAAATTGTGCATTTCAGAATTATACAGAAAGATATAAGTTAACAACTTAAAACTGTTCTACACCAATGGAGGTCGATCAAGCCTTGAAACTTGGTGCAACTAATTCCTACAGGTGTCCCAAGTTTGCTTGATTACTTAAAATCCCCTCTGTCTGAATAAAAGCAGGTGCCATACCCTCATGAGCATTATTTGAACAGCATTGTACTACAGAAGCATTTCATTGCTATAAAAATGGTGAGAAAAAGGAACAAAAACAATGGAAGAGAGACAGACCCTCATAACACTTAAAATGTAGGTCTTTCATACAGAAAATACAGAGAAAGTTAAAGTGTCAGTGAGTACAGTGTCCTTCATCATCAAAAGCCACTCAGAAACTGGGGGAAACTAACAGAAAGAGATCTGCCACACCTAAACTTACCATCTTGTTATTTGGGTGCCACATTTTTAAGTGGCATTATTAATTGCCTTTTTCCTCACCATTTATATAGCAACAAAATGCTGTCTGCGGTCAAATACTGTTCAAATAATGCTTATGAGGGAATGGTACCTCAGTGTGTTCCAACCAGTGGCGTGCACAGAGGTTTAGAGGGGCAGGTGCTCAACCGAGAAAAAAGGGCACCCCCTTTGTGTCGCCCTGCTT
>JAQQAE010003508.1:0-20108 GCA_029823295.1 Pseudamia nigra | reverse complement strand
CAAACCTCTCTTATCTTTTTAAATGGGTGAACTTGCACATTTTTACATTTCCCAATAATTATTGTCCCCACTGTATGGCTTGTGAATAGGGTTAGGGTTAACACACCACAAATATACTTTGCACCTAGTTGTTTTTAACACAGTCATCAGATTTATAATGACAATATACACATGCACACAAATGAATTAACTTCGTACCAGACTGGGGTAGAAGTAGCAAATATTCACCTTTGGTTTGCTGTTTTGTTGATTGAAAATAAAAATACAGAAAACATGTGCACGTTATAAACTAGTGTTTCCCAAACGTTTTTCTGAGGGCCCACCTTTCAGAAATAACACATTCATGATCCAAAACATGAGTCTTTCAATCCTGAGGAGTGAATTTGTGTTTTAAATTAATGTTTACAACAATTTTTAAGTGCTACTTTATAGTAATAAAAGGGCTACATTGTTATCTGGAGCAGGTAAATGAGCCATTCTGAACAGATGTGAACATAAAATCAGTTTTGTTTTATGTCTGTGGTTTTTAAAATATGAACACTTTAATACTAAACAATTGCATCTACCGTCCTATTCATTCTCAAAAGCATTAGAATCAGAATAATACAAGTATTCAGTATCAAAAACATAGTTCAGTAACTGCTTTGTGACTCAAATAAATTGATCCACCTGGGTGTCCCGACCCACTAAGGGAACGGCTGCTATAAACACATGAAAAACTGAACTAAAGGGCTTCAACTGAGAAAAAAAAAAAAAATAGTGTGTGACATCCATTCCTGTGGCAAAAAACAGAACAAACAATACTGAGTGAAACCTGGTTTAAGTCACTAGATCTCATATTTTCTGTCACAAATACTTCCAAACATTTTAAGGGAAGTAACACTTCATACTGACACTGACGAGGAACTGAAATGTTTTTGTGTACTTGGTTCTATTGTAATTGAGAAATGTGTGTTTGTGTTCATTATAATCCAATTAAACAACAAAACCAAGGTGGCTAAAACTTTTGCACAGTACTGTACGTGCAGATTATATTACACTGTAACACCAGTACAACTGCTGCAACTATTAATTCTTTTTTCTAGAACATCAAATGCTGGCGGGGCGGCTGTGGCTCAGTAGGCAGAGCGGCTTGTCCTCGAACCAGAAGGTTAGTGGCTTGATTCCCAGCTTCTCATGTCCGCAGGTCGAAATGTCCTTGAGCAAGACACTGAACCCTAAGATGCTCCCAGTGAGTGTGTGAATGGAAAGCAGGCTGAAGCGTTTTGAGTGCTGTAGGGTCGTTAAACACTATATACTGTAATTGCAAGACCATTTACCATAAAATGCATTGTGAGGCTACATAGAAAACTGGTCAGTGAAGCTGCCAATAGGTCGAGAGCAACATTGAAGGAGCTGCAGAAATTTCTGGCAAGTCCTGTCTGTAGAACATGTGACAACAATCTCCAGTCTTGTTCATATGTCTGGGCTATGGGGTAGGGTGGCAAGACGGAAGCCTTATCTTACCAAGAAAAACACCCAAGCCCGGTTCCATTTTGCAAAAAGACATTTGAAATCTCCCTAATGCATGTGGGAAAATGTGTTATGGTCCGATGAAACCAAGGTTGAACTTTTTGGCCATAATTCCAAAAGGTAAATTTGGTGCAAAAACAACACTGCTCATCAGCAACAGAACATCATACCTACAGTGACGCATGGTGGTGGCAGCATCATGCCTTAGTCAGGGTGGAGGGAATTATGAACAGTTCAAATACCAGTCAGTGTTATCAGAATGTGGTTTGTTGTTGTTACAGTGCTCTTATTCTACATTACTGGAACATCCTGCCATCTCACAATAATGTCCTCAAAACATCTGAATGTTGCAGTTAAAATGCTATGACACAGTTAACATTTAACCTTACATGAACACAATTTCAAACTACAGACATACTTACAAGGTTCTTTGAACATTTTAACATGTTTCTTTTAAGTATTACTTCCAGGGAACCTTTTCCCACGTGGGAACACGGTACCTGTGCTGCTTGCATTTGTAGTCTGCTGCAGAAAGCCCAATGTTCTCCTCCTATGTGGTTAATGAGGGGTGCTGAGTGGTCGAAAACTGCTCTAATGAATGTGGGCCTGTGGGCCTTCAGCTAAATCCTCCATTCAACAGTCAGCTAAAACCATTGAACACAACCCTGAAACAAAGTACGGCCTGTCTCAGACAATATGTGTGTTTATGCATGCGACTTCCTTGCTCAGTCTTCTCTCTCTCTCCCCAGCGTCAGAACGTGCATGGGTTTACATATGCCTGTGTGTACAGATGTGGTTGACTTGCTTATTGTCCCCTATTGATTTTATGTTACACTTTGTGCATGTGCGAGTATGTGCGTGTGTCTATGACTGGCCGAGGTCAGGTCTAGAGAGAACACAGCAATAAGAAGTAGCAAAGCCCTTTTTCAATGCTACTCTTTCTCAACTCTCTCTGTATTTTTAAGTCACTAAAACACTGACACAAACAACTACGTGTTATCAAGGAGGAATAAGAGACATTCTGTCACTATAGAAGAGACAGCTGTGTATGTGTGTGTCAAGGGACAACTGAAGGTACAGCAACATCCCCTGGGGTGCGCCTTTAAGGCTTGTCTTTGCTGTTGTTGTGCGGTTAATACACAGCAGCAACCAGGCTACACCTAATCTGCTTTCTGTCTGCTCTTTCACAAGACAAAAGACACAGGGAACTGCTTGCAAATGACATTTATAAATGTCTCTATCCAAAGCATTTCACACTGCTGTAAGATCAGACTTTGTAGACATGAGTGAACAATGAATTTAGCAAACTTCTGCTTCGAGGCAGAAACAACACGCCAGACATACTCATACAGTCTACGTTCAGGTTAACCATATATCAAGAACTGACAACTAAATAACAGAAAAAACAAAACAGTTCTTAGAAATTACCTGATATGTCAGGTAAGACAAACTTGGCTAGATTATGTCTAAAACTTGATGCTGTGGCTTGGGCTGCACATATCCCATATTGTAACCAAGCACTAACCTCTTAAACCTCATAGCCCCTAAACTGGGGGGCCACGGGGGGTTAGGGGGGCCTCCAGAGGCTGCATCGCAACAAAAGGCAAACACAAAAAGTATAAAACACAGCAATAATGTTGTGATCTTCTGATGTGTGTAATATGTGCTGAGATGCGCCCCCTCCCTACCTTATGGGGGTGCATCTCATTTAGTATTGCGGATTCCAGATATTGCACTTCGTAGCAGTAGATTTTGTAGATATTCTGTAAATACACTTCACCATTCCAGACTTAGCGTTCCTCGTAGCGGTAGAGGCAAAGAACCTATTTCTGTTTGTGCACTTTTTCTCATGTTTACGGTCTGGGAGCTGTACCTTCAGTAAGACACCTGTATTTTGTTTTCCATTTTCTTTTCTATAGGTAATTCAGTTGTGTGGAAACAAGGTGGTTTCATTTGTAATTTTGAATGTGGTCACCCTGAAGTCCTGTATTACCACTTGTGTAAATAAATGTATTGTTTGGATTTGTGAGCACTGGGAGCGGGAAAGATGAAAGTCTCACACACAATATGTGTCATGCACAGGTATTGGCTGGATGTAGCACAACCACAAAAAATATAGCTACTCCACATATATTAAACAGGAGAAACTCTGCTACAGGCACATAAGAGTCATATTCACACACATCAAACACAGCTCCAACACCAAGCAAATTAATAATCAAATATTAAAATCATAAAAAAGAGGTGGTGAAGAAGCTAGCACTTACAGCATTAACAGAGTTCAATCTAAACAAACTTAACAGTGGAATGCATTCTGGGCTTTCACCACCAGAGGGCACTGCTGTAGCTACTATATATCCTTCATATTTTTACGCAGCTGTGATAAGAAGTGCAAATCACGCAAACATGACTGTGAAATGATATGTAAAATGTATGTTGATGAGAGTGCAAACAAATTAATATTTAAACATTCAGGGCACTGCATACAACAGTGGTAAAAAAAAATGCAGATCATGCAAACATGATAAGACACAAATGACTGTGAAATGACATGGAAAATGTGTTGGAGAAGAGAGGGCCAACAAATAGCAATATTTTTGTAAATATTCATTGCACCCTGAGCTTCAGTGTGTCAGTACACTGTATTTGATCATTACTTCTGATCATTATTTCTGAGGATATGTTAGTTCCCAGACTGCTCCACACAGCAGGAGGATTGTGGACTGCATGGACAGGATATTCACAGACCCTCACCTTTCATCTGCAGGGCTCTAGCCTGAGGTGCAGATTAACTCAGAGGCAAAGAGGCTAGACAGTGATTGAGCCTTCCCCCTTCAGTAAGGATGGGTAGGGGGCAAGAAATGTAGGCAAAGAAGAAAAAGGGGGGAAATGGAAAAGACAAGAGGATGGGAAAAAGAAGCAAAACATAGGGGTGGTTTCAACAGTTAGATATTAGGAAAAAAAAATGAGAAGGGTTGGAAGAAGAGGAGGGGATGAAAGGTAAGTGCAGGGTTGTAGTGAGGGGATCAAATGATAAAGAGGAGTTGAAAGTGGGAGTGTGAAGGTGAGTTCAAGGTTGAGGATGAGCTCAAGCAACAACTGCAACACTTTCTCACAATTAAGCATTATCCTAGCAAATGTGCAACAAAAAGGCTAGAAATGTAAGGAAGTTACACTTACTCGGTTATAGGAGAGCAAGTTATTCAAAGCTGTAACTGGAATAGGTTTATATAGTATCAATATAGAAAGAAACTGCATGATTGGACACATACTGTATATTGTCAGTCAAAAGTTCAGACATACAGTACCTTGTGCTTCAGTGTTTTATGTTTAACATGTTTTATATTTTAGATTGTCCAAAGTAGCCATGTTTAGCTTCGATGACACTCATTCTCTCATCAGATTCAGGTACAGTAGTCACCTGGGAGGGTTTTTAATTCAGAGCTATGCCTTATCAAGAGTTAATGTGTCCCATTTGCTTTAGACCATCAGTTATGTACAATGAAACTGTCTCTCATGAGGCCCTACCCATGAAAGGGAGGCAAAGAACTACCTCTGCTGCAGAGGATACGTTTATTATGATATACCAGACACAATAACCTCCAATTTGCAGCACCTCAAACAGTGTTTGATGGTTTTGGTGACTGCACATTCAAACATTTTTCAAACTGACTGACGTTCATTTTTTAAAGAAGTGATGGTCATTTCTCTGTGTTTTACGGAGTTTCTTGTCATAATATGGACTTATACAGTCGTTGTAGTAGCAGTAATGGGCTATGGATTCTGTGGCATCCATACCCCATCCATCCTCTGCACAAGACAACTGATGGTCTAAAGCACATTAAGAAGGTATGAAATGGCATAAAAAGGTTTAAATGTGAACTGAAAAGCGTTCCTGGTGACTGACTGCCTCATGAATATGACGACAGCATGTCATGAGTGTGGAAAGCTGTTAATGCTAAACGTGGCTACTGCGGGCAATCTAAAAAAGCAGTTCCCAAAGTTGTTTATGTTTTTTTTCTGGGGACCCAGTTTTAAGAAATGACAAACTCTTGTGACCCAAATCACAAATCTGTACATTACAGGAAGGAGTGAATTGGTGCACGTTAGGCCTATATTATAATCATGAACAGGTAAATGAGCTTTATGAAGAGATGCAGGGTACAGCAATCAGTTTTGTGTGTGTAATTTTAAGGCATAATCATTTTAATATTAAATAATTGCATTTAGGCAAAGGTAACCAGCTCTCATTTGTTGCTCCCAAGAGTAAATTTTACAATCCAAATAAAATTTTCATGCAACCCATCTGTGAGTCCCGACCCAGTGTTTGGAAATGGCTGATCTAAAATATACAACATATTTTAGTTTGTCCAAGACTTCTTTGTTTACTACATGATTCCACATGTGATCCTTCACAGTGGATGTACTGTTACACATTGTTGAAATTAATATTAAAGAAAGAAAACTACTGAAAGAGACAGTGTCCAAATATTTGACTGGTAGTGTCATGAATATAGAAAGAATCTGTATGGCAAAGTGACTGGACAGATGTAAGTCAGGTCAAACTAAAATATTATTTGTGGAAAACATTTTTAGAAAATGACTGTGCAACGTTTTCAGTCACAGACATCCACAACATTCTGGACCGTCACTGTCAGCGTCCATATCTCTGTCGGCTAGATTGAAGTATTTTGTCAGCACCTACAGGATTAGGATGTAACTGCACTCGAATACTGAACTTACACTACACCGTGAGCTCTTCACTTCCCTCTTTTTCATCTGTTCCGAGCATAATTCAAGTCCATTCACTGCTTTCTTAAAGCTGACTTGAAATGTGTGACATGTAGAGACGCTGGCTGTTACTTACTGCCTGTGATCTCAAACAGCACTTTGTCATTGAGGCCCAGTCGGAGTTCAGGCATTCCAGACAGGACCACTTTGAGCTTGATGCTTCCCACTATCTCACTGCGGAGGACACTGCCATTGGCGTTAACCTATAGAGGATTAAAGCACATCAGAGGTATGAATAAACCCACCTCACCTGACACAGGTCAAAAAGGTTTTGTAAAAAATGATGATGCGGCGCAAATATAGTTTCAGACAGAACCGGAAAGAGACAAAGCACAGGACACGAAAGAGACAGAAGACATTACGAAAGTCCCTGGTCACAGAAAAGGATGTGGCAACTGCAGCGTATGAGTGGCACCAAAACAACCAGACATTATCAGTTTCCTTTTTACTCTTTAAAAAAGCATGACTGTGTTAGCTGAGGTGCTGCTTCAAGGACAAGAAAAGTCATTCTGCTTCTTTAACCTTTAAAAGATACAGCATGTTCGTGTGACAAATGTTTGTGCTGTGCAACCTTGCTTTTATTTCCTTGTGAACAAAATGAAACTGGGTCCATCACACACCATAATACTGTGATTAAATACAAATGACTAGATATGATACTGAAGAGTAGAAACACAAGCAATATCAGGTCACACTCAAACAAATGTAATATACAGTATTAACGTTGTAATTATTTTCCAAAGCACAATACAAACTTTTACATTTCTGGCTTTGCAGACAAGAGCTAATCCTGCTGATATTATAACTTTGAAATATACTGCATGCCACTGCCAGCTGCACAGAACAGAGGAACATAAATACCAGTACACAGTACAATGAAATATTGTTGTGTAGAACAGTGCAGAGGTTCATTTTATTTTTCATCTAATTTTTGACTTTTTTAATTTAGTGGGTAGTTTTATCCATTTTATTCATTTTTAATATTGTTGCTTTTCCAGAGTATTTGGTTTATTTTTTGTTCTGTTTTCATTCTGTTATTTTTGTCATTTTTGTTACTGTATTGGATAATTTGGTTTTTTTTTTATTATTTTGTTCATTTTTGATACTTAGCAGTCATTTTCTTGAGCTTCTTGTTAGTTATTGTTCACTTTACAGTTTTCTTTAGATTCTATCATTCATTTAGTTGATAGTTGGTTCATTTTATTGATTACTCCTATTTTTATTTTTTTTTTACGTGGGTTATTTTTTCATGTTTGGTTCTTCAAAATTGTTTTGTTTTTGTTATTTCAAATAGATTGTGTTTTTTTTACTATTTTAATCATTTTGTCACTGTTTTGTTCATTTCGTTGATTATTTTTTACATTTATTTTCCTGTGAATTTGAATGCAGTGATGAAATGTACATATTTTCCTAAAACTGAATTGCAGTTATGTATATTACCTTATAAAAGTGACATTTGTGTGGTTTGGAGTTTTTAAAAGTAGGTTTCCACTTGAAAAATTTTGAAAATGTGGGTCATAAGGTGAGATCAGCTAAGAACAACTGTAATAATGTGTGATGAGTGGCCTATTCTCAAAATATTCCTTAAAAAAAAGAAAAAAAAAAAAAAGCTAAATCTAAATGAAGTCAATACTGTGACTCAATGTTGATACACTGAAAATATATTTTTGTTAGAGTTTTCCAACGTGTCCTTACCAGTAGATTAACTGACTCAATGACGTCCATGAACACTTCATTTTTCCTGTACTTGATGCCTTCGGACCTCCACGACACGGCGTTGGTGACTGTGGCCGGAGGCCGAGGAGCCCCGACCTCCAACTTGTGACCCTGCTGGGTGATGTACCTGAAAAACAGAGAGGAATTATCACCCAGTCTGTAATGTTTCCAGAACTAGAGGGTGTTTGATCACCCAAGATGGCAGGGCAGGAAACGGCAGCCTCAGGATCACAAAGTTTTGAGCCCTTCTTATTCCAAGCGGTAGTGCCGTGTACCCTAAAGGTTGACATGATGAAGATATTGTAATGGTCAATACGGCATGTTTCAAGCAGTATTTCTAAACCTGTCAAAATATTCACTTAATCAACTTGTCAAACAAACAAGGAAAATAGCAATAATTTTCCTGACCATAATATATCACCTCACTGAAGATGTGCAGAAAACTACAGTGAGAGTGTGTTACTGGTTGTGCTACAGCTCCGTCTGCTCTGCTCCCGTCTCTATGATTAAAACGGAGGAGTCAGAAAACATGGAAAAGCATGTCATTTAAGTTAACTGGCTTTCCTTGTTCAGTCGACTTAAATCCAAAATAATTCCGCATGTGCGATGTGGAGTTTGGCTTTGCAACCAGCTCCATTTGTTGTAAATGATTAAAAATGACAGGATTTTAAAAATATGGTGTTCATATCATCAATAACAATAATTTCTAGGGCAACACATCAAGTAAAAAAATAAAAAATAAAAAATTGTGACAGGCCTAAGTAGTGTCCTCTATTCAAATGGAGCTGCATCACTTATCTCAACCACTGAGATGATGATGATGACCTGTAAGTGGTCAAAAACTGTGGCAAGTCCCAGCTAAATTGGATCAGCCACTTACAGGCAGTTGCAAATGGTTGAAAGTGCCTCCTACACCAAGCAATGGCACCTCCTATCCCAAATGTCGGGGGGTTTGAGATCTGATCGTGATCACTAACTGTGGCAAGCTAAACTGGTTCAGACACTTTCAAGTTGTTGCATCTTTGAAACAGGCAGTAGTGCCCCCTTTTAAAAAAAACCATTGGTGCCACATATCCCAAAAGTTCATAGAAAGCATCTATATGTCAAGTTTCCAGTGAACTGGTTCAAACATTTTTTGAGTTATTTTATCTTTCCTTAAAACAAGCACATGATGAGTGCCACATTTCTCAAAGATGAAGGATGATCTTTAAGTCAATAACTATGGGGAGCTGGTTTGGACACATTCAAGCACTTGCAAATGTGACCCTTATTCCAGAAGCAGAAGTGAAACCATCCCAAAAGTAGGTAGGTTTGATATTTAGTTGGGGTCAGTGACTATGGCAAGATTGAAGTAAAGCATCTCGTCACGAAACGAGCTACAGCGCTCACCACTGAAAAACCAGCAGCACCGTGTATTCCAAGTTTCAACTAAATCAGTCCTTACATTTTGAAGCAATTGTGTTGACGCAGCTTAAAAACGGACATGGAATCATGAAATCAATATCCGCCTTTTTCATCAGATAATAACTGTGCCGACTGTAAGATGACTGAGGCACATTCATCAGCTTTTAAAACCAACACTCGCAGGCTTCACACACACTCTCGGAGACACGGGGCTTTTTTTTTTATTGCAAATACCTGGAGAAAAGGCTGATGTGTTCCGTTATAATTCCATCTTATTATCTCCTGTCAAAGATTGGCACTTCTTCAAATTAAGAAGAAAAAAAAAGTGTGTAATTTTGTTGCAATAACTCTAAGTCTTCTGAGGATTTTTTTTTTTTTATTGCGTTTTTGGATTAATCACATTTCATAAGTTGAACTAAATGAGTCACTCTGGCATGAATAAATTAAACAACCTTTGTGTTCATGTCATACAGGCATTACCCAAGGATGTAATTGGAAAAAGATTTACATAAACCCACTGTGACTGCAGCCACAGATAACAATGTGAGTTACAGGTATTTGTTTACACGATATGGTAAATGAAAGCTCAGCATCAGCAGTCTGTAAAAGGTTTTGGGTAATCCAGGAATAGCCTTTTAATCTGTTTTCAGTTCTCTAAACATTTAAACCTCTTCCGGACAGTCTCTTATATAAAAAAAAAAAAGATATCTGTTGTTTTTAATGGGGAACATTTTTATTCATATACATGTAGCTCAAATGCTAATCAGACTAATCACTGAACAATTATGTTAGCGAAGGTAGCAATTTTGCCCAGAGAGTCTAATGAAGAGCTAAATCAGTGGTTTTCAACTGGTGGATTGGGACCCAAAAAGCGGGCTGCAAACTTGTTCTGATTGGGCCATGAAGACTGTGGTATAAGAAAAAAAAAAGATTTGTTGCCTTTTTACTGGACTTTTATTAATGTGCAGTCGCTGTTAGTTGCTAGATTGGAGTATTTATAATATTATTCTGTTAATTTTCATTCATTTCATTTGTTATTTTCTTCAATTTTGTTGAATTGCTTGATTTCTTCATTGAATATGGTGACTGTGTTTGTTTATTTTCCTCACCATTTCATCCCCTTTCCCTGATTTTGGAGGTTATTTTGGTCATTAATGCTCATTTTAGGGATTATTCTGTTGATTTCATGTATTATTTCTTTGAGTGTTTTGTCATTGTTTTTAAATTTTGATTATTTTATGTTCTGGATTTCAATGAAGTGAGATAAATGTGTGCTTATTTTGTTCAAAATGTTCAGATTACGTAAGAGTTTACAACCTTATAAAACACATGACCAGTCAAACATGTTGATCCAGAACCAGAGCCTTAAATATACCTTGAAATGTATTATTATGAAATTATTATTTCAAATTTGATCTGTCTGTCAATAGTGACAAACAACCCGCAGTGCAAAAAAAAAACAAAAAACAAAAAAACAAACAAGGCAAAGGATTAGTGGTAACTGAACCAGGTTCACAAACATTGACATCACTAATACACACATTATTCATGTACACCATTGTCTCTGGTTTTGATTCATTTATACTTTGAAAAATATAGATTAACTGAATGTTTGAAGAGACTGCAAATTCAGGATTTATCTTTGATTGGCTGGATTTAAATGATCAATCTATTCAATTTCTGTGCTGGAGACCAGGTTGTTTAAACCATGTGCCTCTGTGTCCAGGGAAACATAATGGCTTGTCGTGAGATCAGGAGGGATTTTTCCCCTGATAAACATCACGTGATCAGGTCTGTTTTTACCTGAACACCTTCCCCTCCCACCACTCTTTACTTAGCTAAGGGCACTACAGAATTACCTCGTTATGTATACACCAAGACCGCTACAGAACAAAAGAGAACAGAAAAGAACAAAATAAAACAGAATCCATGTTGCACTCTCTGTGGAAAAAGCAACGGTGCGATTATTGCTGGCACAACTGCAATTTGCATTTTTGATTTAAATCTGTTTGGCACTGACTGTAGCTCAAACAAATGTAAACTCGAATACACATAGTATAACACGGGGTCATTCCATGCCATTTCAACAAATTCTGGAAATTTTACCAATTATGCCGACGTGTCGATTTCAACAAGACTTAATTTTTTTGTTAAGTAAGTATGGCAACACGGTGGTGCAATGGGTAGCTCACAGCTAGAAGGTCCTGGGTTCAAGCCCAACGCAAACTCCTTCCGTGTGGAGTTTGCATGGCTTCCTCCACAACCAAAAACATGCACTATGGGTTAGGTGAGGTGAACCGGTCACGCTAAATTGTCCACAGGTGAATCATCGTCTCTCTCTGTGTCAGCCCTGCGATGAAGTGGCGACCCAGCATGTATCCTGCCGTCACCCCAAGTCAGCTGGGAATAGGCTCCAGCATCCCCCCGACCCTTGCAAGGATTAAGGGGTAGAAAATGGATGGATGCAAGTAACCTTTATTACATAACACTTATCACAGAGAGACTCACAAAATGCTTTGCAAAAACCTCCTAAATAGACAATATTTAGGAGGCCAACATGCAAGAAGAAAGCCACAGTTTACTTGTGCATTTCTGAAGATCTTGCATTTTTGAAAGTTTCTGTATTTTTGTCCAAGTCGTGACACTTCAAAATTATTATGTGCACTGTCTGTGATTAGGCACAAATTGAAATCACAGCACTGCTGTTCAGTCCCAATGAGAAGTGCAATATACTCTAATCTGACCTGATAGTCTAACAGGCTGAATGACCGAAAGGATTAAGTCAAACAAATACCTACGCTTGCTGGTAAAAATAAAAGTCCAAAATCAGCATTTTCCAGGATATGTGCACTAAGCTGACAACATAAATTATATTTAATTTGTTTAGGTGAACACATCTGAATATGTGCTTTTAACCTGCACATTACCATTAAAAAGGGCACAGATCTGTTTTGTTTCTTTTGCTGTCATTTCCCTTAATGTCAATACAGGAATGTGAGCCAATAACTCATACTTCTCACAAAACTGAAAAAAAAAAACACAGCATAGATTAATAGTGAAGCATGCACACGCCCAAAACACACCATCTCCAGCCAGTCTCTAAACGCCGTACTCTGACTGTTCCTCTGACTCCTCCTCTTCCTCTCTTGCTATTTTTGGTAGTCACTCAACTTTTCTCTTCCTGCTCAGGATGAGCATTTTACCCAGCGTTGATGACACAGTGACCCAATGTTCCATATGCATCTGCTGTCCTCCTGCTCCTCTTTTACATAAACACAGGAAAAAGTACAAAGACAGCAGTATAGCGCCTAAGTCACGATTTATTTTAATCAGCTGCAAATCCATTTAAACGCACGGATATGGAAATGCTGGGGCTTCAAACAAATCAGTCTGCGACAAGGCAGGTGAAGTGGGACTGCTACATTTGTGCAGAGATGATGCTATGGATAAAATGTACTGTATTGAGGAATGACAGGAAGAATAATGTGCACACGATGATGTATAAGGTCTTTCATTTTGAGGCGAAGAAATGTAGCTGCTCCGGAAATGCATGTTTCATCTGCAGATTCTAAATTGTATGAGGGTCACTTTCCACAAAAGTACTTCTGGTTAAAAAAATAAATAAATAAATAAAACTGTAAGAACCTTGGACGTGCACCACAAATTTGCCCTGCTCCAAGTTACATTTCCATTAGTTACACTGAAACGGACTGTATTTCAACAAGCGAGCCCATTCATTCAAACTCTAAACATGTAGGAAACACGAGGGAGCTGGAATTCAATTCAACCACGTTTTCTATCCAATGTGAACAACAAAAATGCCACATAAACAAGTTTTACAATGATTGACAGATTGAGGCAAAATTTTCTAGCTCTCTACTCGAGTTCCTCCCACCTGCAGGGTCTCAAATTCATGTTGACACTTCGCAAAGTCTGAAAGTGTTGTGAGATGAAAGACAGCCACAAGTGGGCTTAGGGTCGACGTTAGGTTCTTTCATTGCTTTCGCTGTTTGTTCTGTTTTGCCCTGATTCTCCTCAGAAATGGTAATGAAAGGATGTGCGGCTGGCAGAAAACTGACGGATTAGCATAACAAGAGCAGCCATAACAAACACCGACACCCAACACATTAACGCATACAACATATGAGCACACGGATCGGCATCCCTGTGGTGTCAAGCGCTTGCATTCACCCACACATTCAGACTCTCGCCACTTACTGTAGCTGGAGTTATAATGTAAGAGAAGCATTACAGCTGTGGTTTGGGCGTAGAAAGGTCAGAGAACTGGAATAGGTGTTGAATGTGTGTGCGTACTGCGTATGAGAGATGACACTTTAGTGTGTCTCCTTGGAGAAGAGAAGAAGAGGGCCTTTCTGTCTGAATGTCTCGAGTGTGTCCAGCTGACTATGTCATTGTGCATGAGTGCCAATAGGAGCCTGGTAATTATCAGCCCTTTACAGACCCCAAACACAAACACATACATACAGAAACATGCAATTTAAATTAAATACCAATGACAAATAACCTAAGAAAAAAAAGCTATACAACTCTGTAAAACATAAAAAGTGCATGCTCACTGTTCACATAAAGCCCAATGTTACCATGGTATTGTAAGTAACTGTAACGGAAAAACAAATGCCTCTCAGAGGAACCAAGAGAAGGGGGAAAAGCAAAACCAGCCTCGAACAGAACAACACTTGTGGAGCCAAAGACCAGTAGTGTTTCACTTCATTTCACTCACTGAATAAAGCTTCACTATTCAATCACCAAAGCTGTACTTTGCGAGATGAAAATGCGAACAGGCTCATGGCCCTGAACAGAACCACCGTGTACTTTTATTCCCATCTAGTCACTTGAACTTCTGCAAACAAAGTTATTCTAACAATGAAAATCTCTCACACTTTGTTCCCTGATGAATGCTGCAGGTAGTTCTTCAGCAGCATCACTCCTTCCAATTGCATCAAAATTAGATCAGTGGTGCTGCCGTTACAGCTTTTCAGAGTTGGCTGGTTGACCTCATACTCTCATCTGGGTAAATATTATAGAAATACCAGAGAAAAATGCCAATATGCAGCATAATTTCCTTTTTCAATGATAATAAACCCATCTTTGTGTCTAGGAGGGACTTAAGTAATAATGTTTGTGTTATTTCTTTGGTGTTTTTAGTACTTGTCCTATTGAGAAACATGCACATAACAGGCACACGATGATCACAGCACTTTACATAATTATCATATTTTCTCCTACTCTTGTAGGATCTTGCTGTCCGTCGTCTGAGGGAACCCGAAGTCCATCACTTCATCCATTAGCTCATACACCGTCACAAAGTTATCACGAATACTCTCCTCCTCGAGCTCCTTAAAATACTCCTTAAACACCTACAGAGAGAAACAATCAAAGATGACAACATACAGTTAGATATGATGACACATGTAGCGACAGTATATCTTTCTGTTTTTAGCAGGGTGAGAGAGGTCCACATTTCAGTGTTAAGTACAACTACTATATACACCAAATAGATCTTGTCATCACAGCATTAAACGTGTTTTCAGCCTCAATATGATCATCATTAAAATATGAATTTATATTGAATTGTGCAAAAGTATTATGTACCTTGGTTTTGCTGATGATACTGACCATAAACATTCATTCCTCAATCAAAATAGAACCAGAATGCACATACACATTTCAGTTTCTGCACACTGAAGCATCAGTATTAAGTGTTACCTTTGTAGGTTAAATGTTTTGAACCATTTGGGACAGAAAACATGGGATCTCGTGACTAGAGGTCAACCGATTATCAATCGGGCCAATTATCGGTGCCAATATTTGGAATTTTGACGTATATTGTATTTTTTTTTATCCAACGGGCCGATATCAAGAAATCATTTAAATACTGGATTGTAAGGTGCAGCCTCTTTCTCTCTCCTGCCACTTCTGTCTCCAGCATTGTTCCACCCACTGCGCCATCTGATTGGTCTTGATACCAAAAGACAAGACAACAAACAAAAGGTGCCTAAAACTTTAAGAGAAAACAGCAGCCTGTTTATACTGGGATTAAATAAAAAGCACGGATATATTCTGTAGAGTGGAGAAGCACTACACAACTTTCCATTTGTTCCATTATACATTGCCATCTAGGTGTATTAAAAATATTAAGGGAAGCATTTCAGTTGATATGGACCATGCTGTCCTACAACGGCAAAGTGAAGCAACTCAACATCTAGTCAAAACTGAAATCACTAGAATTCGTCCTTGTTGCATTTGTGATTCATTAACTCAATCTTGTTTCATTTTACAGAAATTAAAATGGTAAATTTTAACGATCAAATCCAGGCATATACCAAAGCAGAATTCGTGATCTTTGGCTTTGTTCCCCTTACATTTTGACTGAAATGAACAAAATAACAATGAGCATAAGAAAATGAACAAGTTTAGAGGGAAATGGGTAAAAAAAAAAAAACAAATAAAATAAGAAAAAAAATAAAGACAAATTTATGAATTGGAAAAAAGCTGGATATAAAATTTACAAAAAAAAGAACAAAATAAGAAGTGAAACATACAAAATAACAAAGGAAATAAATAAATTATGAAGCAAAGCTAAGAAAATATTTAAGGAAGTGAAAAAAAATGAACAAAACAAGAAGCAGAATGGAGAAAAATGGATACAATAAGAAAATAAATGCACATAAATGAACAAAATGAGAAAAAAAATTGAACAAAATAATTTTAAAAAATTGAAGCAAAACCAAGAAACTGAATGATTAACTTTAAAATAATAATTTCCACTGTGTTGAGTTATTGTACTTCGTCTTTGTATGGTAGTATGGTCTCAAAGCGTATACATACCTGGACTATTTTATAGAGGAAGGAGTATACCAACGCAGCGTTGGCATTCTTCTTCGTCATTGCCACCACTGGAAAAAGGACTGTTAAGAAATAACTTCATTTGCAAACCGAACCCAGAATATGCTGTATTAATCACATATCAACAAGCTACACTTACAGTATGTGGTGAATGTCTCTCCATGCTGTGAGTGGTTGGGATGAATGTAAAGTCACCTGAACGCATCACCCTGATAAGCAAGTGAGAACATGGCCACAGGGAGGTAAAATCGCTCCGTTGTCTAATGCAGTGCACTGAGATGACCACTTATACACAACTACAATATCATGCTGAATTCATAATGTGTATGGAAGCCTGACTGTCCACTCTCACACAGCACATCACAGTGAATATGTGTTCAATGTTTCAAGTGGCTGTGGCACTAGATGTGTTAAAACAGACACCGGGGAGCTCTGATGGTCCCGGCAGCAGAAACGTCCACCGGAGCAGGAAACGGCTTGAAGAAGACACAGCTGATAGTGTGGTGTTCCTAAGGATTTATTTTTCTGCTAAATTGTATATTTTGTCAAACTTCTGCAAAGAATATCTTTTGTTTATGAGTGTTATCCAAGGGGGACTGCTGTTGCTGACTGAAATGTACAAGTGTACCAACTCGCAGTACCTGCAGTGCCCAGTAGGGGCTTGCTTCAAAAGTGAGTCAAACCCAGTGTCTATTGTCAAAATGTATATCTTTATAGCCTGTTAAATACAACAGTTTTAGTCGCTACAGTTTATTTACACATCTGTGAATACTGTATAGCAGGTGATTTTTTTAATAATTCATCAATGTAGATGATCCAATGCAAATATTTGCACAAAATTAGGGGTGTAGTCACTTTGGTTGATAGGTGTCTCAGAGCCAGGGGTCCTCACTCCTTCATATAATCCACCTCAGGGACACTTCAAGTCCACATTCAAGTCCATTTTTGGATCAGTGTGATAAGCAGAGGTGCCAATATGGCAGCACCCAGAGAGTCTAAATGACTCTGCAGAACACTATGCTTGATGTCACAGAGGGTTTATCCTTATGTCCATATATCCTAAGTTTCAGATATACAGTATCTATAGTATGATACTATGTTAAACGGGGGGTGTGCAGACTCAGAGGTGAATACTGAATGGATACAGTAAAGGTTGCTGTGTTTGATCCACAAAAAGTGTGCGGATCCATGGCTGACCAGAGGCGTCATCTCAGCGTCCTCTTCCCTCTTCATCAGGATGGGCATGAAGTGATCGATTTCATTCATGTCCATATTCCCCATGTAGTTACGGCAGATGAGCACCTGGATACAACACACAGGAAACAAATGGTCACATCTAAAGACACTATAATAACAATAAGCATAGCACTACAAATTACACAAGATTTATACCCTTTGGAAATTTCTAACCACAAATACAAAACTCCACAAACCATCCACTGAGTAAAAACTTTATCCCGGACCTGGATCATAGTGAAAAACTCTTTAGGGATTGTCCAAACTGTTTTCTAATGATTAATGATGAGCAAAATTCATTATCAGTCATAGCTTTCAGACAAACTGCATATTTGGAGAAGTTTGAACAGTTGAAAATGCACAGTAAACAATAATGCGGCACTACTAAAATGTACTGGAGACCGGAGATCTGCCGGTGTTGAGTTTAAGAGAATTACAGTATTACACACTAAAATACATGCAGTTTTCTTGAGTCTTTTAATTATGTTGAGCACTGTATTGTGCAGAAGATGCAAATCCCTCTCTGAATGATATTGTTTTTAAACATTTTAATCATTTTCTATCAAATTTTCTGAAAAATAGTAAACATCACTCCATCTTTGCTCCTACAAGACTAATCTCCTCTTGGATATTCATTTGAAGCCGAGTTTAAAATCATCTGTTCACATCAGCTGTGTCAAATCACATTGTTCTCAAATGATTTCACTGATTTTTTTTAATACCCAAAATAGCCCCACTAGAGTTTCTGTGAAGATCCTCAGTCATCCAGATCATGGTATCCAAGACGTGTGGTTATTCCTTCTGTCGACTGACTGGAAATTTGGTTTGAAGATGTTTCGCTACCTATCCAGGAAGCTTCTTCAGTTCTGAACTGAACTGAAGAAGCTCCGGTTTTCCTTCTGTCCAGTCGACAGAAGGAAAACCACATTCCTTGGACCCCGTGGGGTTATTTTTGGTCATGTTGGGTCATTCCACTGTGCTCACATTACATTTGAAGGTCAAGACTGACAATCTAGCAATAGCCATTCTTTGAAAAACTGATAATTCCCCTATCATTTTCTTTGTGACAGTACCTCGGTCCAGTAAGTCTCCTTCATTACTGACCAGAAACAACAACACTCCAGAGCTTTCTTTCAAGTGGCATTTTATTGGCCGTTACTTGTGTTACAAAAAAGGACATGGAAAAAAATGCTCTAAATTTGGTATCACTTTCTGCTCAGGTTATCAATACCAACAAATCAGCTTTAACACTAATACTTAGTCTCAATAATCTTCTTGATTTTAGCACTCAGTTGGAAATTTTTGCAACTGCCAGATTTAAGTCATGTCCAAAAGATTAAAAATAGATGTCTTAGATACTTTAGATTTACAGCATAAGTAATATGGCACTAGGGCTGAGTATCATTTTTTCAACATTTGACAGTGCCTTTAATCAAACATTCACTGGCAACCGGGTGTGCATAAACTGACATGGCATGCTTACCACGCATTGTCTACCAACTGAGGCTTAATTAGTACCTAGATTTTCAAGCAGATCTAGAAAACTAAGCTCAGGATGAACATGAATCTAGTTATTAGTGCTTACAGACTAATATATTGAACTTAGAAAACAGTTCCAAGAATAAAAAGCATTGTTTCTTGTGACGGCATGTGTTTAGATGGCTGCACCTGGCAGTACATCAGCAGAATAGTGGCCTCAGCTGTTAACTCGCACTGGAACATTGATTCACCTGATGATCTTGTCTTGTGGATATACTGCAGAATACAGTTCCCTCTGAAACTATTGGTACAGTGAAGCAAATTCCTTTATTTTTGCTGTAACTGAACACATTTGGGTTTGACATCAAACGATGAATATGAAACAAAAGATCAGCATGTCAGCTTGTATTTCCAGGTATTTACATCAAAATTGGTTAAAGAACTCAGAAGATAGCATTGTTTGTTTTAACCAACTCATTTTTCAAGTGAGCAAAATTATCGGAACATGTTACAGGTGTGTTTTGCTGCCCAGGTGTGTCCTATCACACAGATTATTCAAACAATAAATAGCACTGAGTTTCTCCTCTCGGTTTCAGCTTCGGGTTTTTCCTGTGCAGACTGTATTTATAGTTAAACAGGTGTAATAAACATGAAGATCAACTGTCTATGGGAGAAAAGCAAGCAATTTTGAAGCTGAGAGAATATGGAAAATCTATCAGAGCCATTGCATATATTGTCCATATCAGTACAACCATTTTGAATGTCCTGAAGAAAAAATAAACCACTGGTGGACTGAGTAACAGACGTGGAACCAGTCGACCACAGAAAACATCAGTAGCTGATGACAGAAACATTGTGAGAACTGTGAAGAACAACAACTGCCGGTGACATCACCAACAATCTCCAGGTGACTGGAGTGACAGTGTCACAATCCACCGTTCACAGACGACTTCAGGAACAAAAGCACAGAAGCTACACCAGAAGATGAAACCACTCATTAGCAAAAAGAACAGGAAGGACAGATTGGAATTTGCCAAAAAGTACAGAGACGAGCCTGAAAAGTTCTGGCACAAAGTTTATGGACTGATGAGACAAAGATGAAC
>JAQQAE010003507.1:0-20110 GCA_029823295.1 Pseudamia nigra | reverse complement strand
CCCTGCGGGCGCCTATCCCAGCTGACTTGATTAATTATTCAGTGGAGTAGTAATCAATTCATTTCCAATGGGAAAAAATTTGTCAACAAAGCTTAATATTCTAAAAATTATGAAGGTTAGAATTATGAAAAGCAATAGCACCCTTGTCCTGAATATATGAAATTTGAATGGTTTGAATCAGACAAAAGATGTAGAAGTAGTTACACGACAGAAACATGTACGGAAGTGGAAGGAGAAGAATATTAAAAACTCAAGACAACAATAGTGGGATTGCTGCATGACTCAGCAATCCAACTAATGAACTTAAAAGAAATCAACAGAATGAACAAAATAATAAACAAAAATGATTAAAATAATCACCAAATTGGTGGTGACATGTTGCTAGCTATAACATACATTACATTTCATGTGGGTTTGAATGTTGCGGAAATTCGGGTTACAACGCAACCGTAGGAACAGAACTTGTGCGTAACATGAGGACTGCCTGTATATGTATTCATTAATGTATTTCAACTTCGTCCAGAGCTGAACAGCTTGTTGGATTCAGGAAAATACTGCTTAGACATCCAAAAGCATAATCCTTGGGGAATCAGTAATTTCCTCATGGTCTGTGTATATATATATATATATATATAAAAAACAAAAGACATACTGTAAAATCCATTAAATCTGTTTACTCTTTGACATCAAACTTATCAGATCAGATAAACAATACTGAATATTTGAATTACCTTGGAGCCTTTGCTACCTCACATTTAAAACCAATAAAGCCCACATTTTTATGCAGACTCACTTAAACCAACTCTTTCTTTCTCCACCACTTGTGAGTGAGAACAGACTGTTGTTCTTGTAACTTGGTACAATACCGTCCGACTGACCTTTTGACTTCTGCGTTTGTTTGCTGTTCTTAGTAGCTCACCACGACCCAGAGAACACCTTCAACTGCAGCTTCATTGAGCCACCCTCGGTGGCCGAGCAGCCCTCCCCCTCTTCGTGGTCCTCCCAGGAGTCCTTCTCTTCCTTTGAGAGCGGAGACGAGGGGCCGGTTTACTGCGTGCCCCATGAAGGTGAGTCATCAAAAGAATACATAAACAGTTTAGTTATCTGGAATGACACACATAATTTGTCTTTGGCATGTGGGAACGTTGGAACACACACGCTTGTTTCAGAGGAAGTCATGATCCCAGTGACTCACCCACTTCTGTAAATCTCATTATGGAGATAATTAGCCTTTTATCATATTCCATCTAGGCCTAGGCTTGCTTTGAGAACAACCAGCTTATAAACAGGAAATGGAATAGCTAAGTCAGCATATGACACAGACCCAAACTGTGACTAACCATCAGTTTTTATTTGATAAGTTGAATAGTGCAAGTCAGGGTTTGTTTGGGTTTTTTTTCCTGAGTGTTCTATAATTAATGGGTTTCTTATGTTCTAAATTTAGATCCAATTCTCTGTATGAATGGTTTAGTGACTGTGAAACAATGCATTTGGCCTTAAAAGCCTTGGACACAAAATAATTGGTGTACACATACTGAAAGGGTTTTCAATTAAACTGATGCAATGATAGCATCTGTTACAATGGAGCGGCTTCAGCTCTCAAGAGGTGTCGGCTAATCAGAGAGATTAATTGGTACAGATATCAGTGTTTCAGTATTACATGTTGGTGCTTTTGTGGTGTGATTAAAGAAAAATTGGCCTTAGTAATAAAACAATGAAATGCTATTTGTGCAACTCACACATCTTTCCAAAGCTGGTAAACATTAGCCACATTAGCAACTTGAAAAGGGGCAGAAAAACCCAAACAGCTGCTCATTTCAGTGTTGTTTATTCCTTCCTAAATAGCTTTGATACCAATGTAGAAAGACAAAACCCAAAAGAGAGAGAAATAAATTTAAAAGTACAAGATTTAAACCTTCTCAAGGCACAATCCAATGAAGCACCAGGTCCATCAATTTGCAGCTGGAGCTGAAAGCAAGTCCATAAAGTCTTACACCAGTTGTTTGTTGTAACACTGCCCTCATAACAGGATAGTATCACAGCAAATTCATGAGACAATCTTCTATTTCTCAATTATGGCAGCACCATTTGAATAAAGTACGTTTTCTTCATAATTTAAGTGTTGTTTGTTGCACTCTGTATATTATTTGGATGTATTTTTGAGAATAATTGTTCACTAACCTGTTGATTTGTCAATAATCCTCAGAGTCTGGAAATGAAGGCAAGGAGAAGCCAAGTCCCAGTCCACAAACAGAGAAGGCAGAATCTGTTCCTAATGAAGACGATGCAGGAGAATACACCTCCCTGAAAGATACCAGTGCCTCTAAACCAGAAGGAAGTGAGCAGCCCCTACTAAAATCCTCTGATTCCAGTGAAGGCTCCACCAGTGGTTCAGAGTCCAATACTACAGGTCTCTATGCCTGCATTGCCCGTCTCTCCAAGCAGTCCAAAGAGGATGATGGCAGTGGTAAAGATGGGGACAGTACTCCTACACCAGAGGCCAAGCGTAATGGAAAGCCACCACCTTCACCTGGTAAACCCAAACCACGGCCACCAGACCCATCCACTAAGCCTAAAGTGTCATGGATCCATGGAAACACCACAGGATCTCCACTGCCAGAACAGCAGGGGCAAATGAAGGCACTTGCAGTGCCAAAGGAAAAGAAGAGGAGCTCCAGTGATGGCTCAGCCAGAAGTGACGAGCGACAGAAAATGAAGGAGAAAAGTCGTGAGCAACAGAGGAAAGCAGAGTCCAAGGAGGCAGACGCTAATGGCTCCCCTAGCAAACATAAACCTCTGCGAGGAAAGAAGTCTGGGGATGAGCACAGCAGCCCCAGTCACATGGAGCACATCAACGGCGTAGTTCAAAACGCACTTAAGAAGATTAGTAACTTCCACAGCTCATCATCTGAGAAGAAAAGTGCTGACAGTCAGAAAGAGACCCCCAAGGAATCCCTAAAGGTTATTCATCCTCATATGAACTCTGAGGCTGCCACACTTTTGGCAGCTCAGCTCAAAGAGAAAACACAAAGCATCAATAGGAATGAGGGAACAGGCCTTACTAAAACAAATGGTCTATCCACACCTAAAGGCAACCGGGAAAAACCCACCCCTCCGCAGAAGGCCAAGAGGACCTCCTCGACTGGCACAAGCCAGCAGGGCTCAACTAAGCCCTTGCTGCCCACCTCAAGCAGCCTCCAGAAGATGGTTGCACCCGTCACAACTGACCCTGAAATCAAGAGCCCGGAGAAGCAGGACTTGAACGGCTCAAAGGCAGGGGACTCAGCGTCGGACCCCACACCAAAGAAGACTCCCATAAAAAAGCCACCCAGGAAGAAAGGCAAAGAGGGTACTTTGGAAACATCAGAAAGTAAGACACCCCAGCAAAAGACGGCAATTATGCCACCACAGATTGTGAAATAAGTTTTTCTTAAAAAGACATTTGGCCAAAGTTTGCAATGGATATCCAGGAGACTAAAATGGTCTTTTCCCAAAGGTGAACCACAAAACCTTTCAAACCAGGAATTTAAACTTATTTCTGTGAGTGTGCTGGGACTCCAGGACCAGTCAAGAAGGAAATGATTTGAAAAGAGAACACAGTGACAGTAATACTGGTAAGTTCTGTTATAATGACCTCTATACACCATTGTATTTCATTTCAAGAAGCATTTTTCATATAACAACTATATATCCATTTCAAACCACAACCCGTGCCCAAGCCGGACACAACTGTGAGAACAATGACGAGAGAAACTCAAGGTTCATTCATTTCCATTCCTCTGCAGTACGTCCACCACTATATTTATATCCAGATTGCTTTTGAATTTGTATAACTGTATTTTGCAATGGAAAATACCAACTTTAATGCTTTCCACAGGTACTAAAGGTACTGAGAAAAAGAAAATTATTTCCCCCAAGGGTTGCAAGCTAATTCCTCTTTATTTGCTTTTTTGTTTTACCAGCATATTGAGCACAGAAATAGTTTTATACCTAAAGCCATATTAGGTCTTTATGGATATTAGGTCCTTATTGATATCAACTTGGTGTAGTATCACAAATAATGCTGTAGCAAAAAGTTGGTTGGTTCACATAAACAGCTACAAAAATGGTTTCTTCAGGCCACAAAATGTGAAGGGACACATTTTGTCTGTTTCTAAGTCCTAACTGTCATTCACCTTTAATTCCCCCCCAAGCATCACATTCAAGGTTTCACTGCAAAGAATCTTTACGCTTAACAACTCAAGTCTCTTTCTTTGTTGAAGCCCAACAAGGCCTTTGATCTTTTAGGAAAGAAGCCATTTTCACATCCTCTGCTCAAACCAAATCATCACAATGTGCTCTTACTGTACGTTTTAAGCAGACAGCTAAACCACTAAACCAAAAAATGAAAGCTATCCCTCAAGCTAGTCCTCATTTTATGTCGCACTTATACATCATTCTAAACTTCCCCATGCTGTGTTTTAACAAGGCGTACTGTAGGACACAAGCTTACCCTCTCTATAAATCAAATACATTGATGGCTGTTGGTGTCGGTCTATACACAACAGTGTATGATCAAGTCATCCCGTTGCCTGGCATACAGAATTAAAATTAGACTTGTCATTTTTTCCTCTCTTGCAGAAAATAATGTCTTGAAGAATCTAGGCCAATATTACCAAGTGAGCTATTCTTACTTCTTACTTTTTGTTTTAAAAAGATGCTTTGTCACTTAAGGACAAGGATTTCTTAAGCTAGAATGACAAGGTGCTTTAATTTAAATATTTTTTCAGTAAGACTAAATGGTACAGTGTCTGGAGTCTTCAGAAGTGCCTCAGCTGTGTATCGGTTTAAGTAAAGGAAGCAATGTTGGCCTTAATTTTGTCTAATTACAAGTGTTGGTCTTAAATCAAAATGTGGGACTAAATGTATGTTAACCCGGAGGAAAAAAGCTTTTTAAAGTTCTTTGTGACCAGGTATTTCAAAAGTAGCTCTAAAAACATAGAGTACCAGTGGCTGTAGATTGTGTGCAGCAAATTATTTTACATTCACTTTGAGATAGTCCTCTTGATTATATGCATTTTTCTCAAGGTACAACAAGTGTCTTTGGTTGTTTTTTTTTTTTTTCAACATTTTCTACATGTATACATTGTGTACTTTTTTTTTTATCATCCTTGTAAGCTGTGCTTATATGACTTTTTTAATTCCTTTGTTTTCTTGGTGTCAATGAACTGGCTTTCATGATGTATTTGCTTTGTTATTGGAATGTAGCTTATTTTGGGCTCTGAAGCAAAAACCTACAGTACGAGTACTTTTCCTGTAAAGTTTACATTGGCTTTGTAATTGTTCTCTGTTGATGTTATTGTTTGTGTAACACTTAACTGCATGACGCAGAGTGTAATTATATGGCATTAATGGCTGCACAGGAAATCTGTAACCTTGTTCATTCTAGTTGTTATTACTGCATCCCATAAAAATAACACACAGAAAAGATTGTACAATACTATGACACCACTGTTGGAGACATTGCATAAACAAAAACTCATTTTGAAGTGGAAATTTTTGTCCGACTGGCCCGTGCCTGTCTTAATAAGGGCCTAAAATGCTGCACAATAATTTGTATTTTGTTTTTTTTTTTTTTTTTGTTCTTAGCAACTTTTATTTCCATATGTGTATGGTTATTAAATTGGTGTTTTCTCATTTACTTCTTTGGAATAAAAAGCAATATATGTAGCTATAGTCTAACCAGAGTTTAAATATCAGTCCTCATTTCATTTACAGAGCTGTGAAAAAGTGTTTACTCCCTTCCTTATTCCTTGTTTTTGTACAATCATCACACTTAAATGTTTCAGGTCATCAAACAAATTTTAATATTACATACAGATAACCAAGCAAACACAAAATGCCATTTTTAAGTCACAGTTTCATATAGGAGAAAATTATGACGCTTTCATGTCACTGCGGAGGAATTTTTCACTCAAAAAAATACTTGTGCCTAAAATGTTGACTTTATGTACACTGCCAGTCAAAAGTTTGGGGACACCTCAGATTTATATATACATATATATCAAATGGGTCATTTTTTCAGGCAAAGAAAAAAAAACTATATTTATATGTGAGGAAGGGATATGTCAATACACAATTCAAAATTTAAATGGAACAAATAAGTGTATATGACTCTAACCTTTTAGTATCAGTGGAAAAACAATGAATGCCCAGAATTTGTTATATGTCGATACATTAGATATATGTCGCTAGCTCACAGTGATAGTGATTATGATTGATGCTATACAAATAGAATTGAATTGAATTGATAGCTTAGCAAGCTGAGCTTTCATTCTGCTACACCATAAGTTAGCAGATTTGATTTACCGCATAACTTAGATTTCACTTTCCTCTGGCTTTGACCAAAAGTTCTACCTGAAAACCCCAATTCCCACAAGGCTTCAGGTGTGCAAATGACAGTTGACAGCATCCGCCCACAAGTTTGCTCACTTTTTTCACATCCAGTTTACACAGAGCAAATTTATCTTGGGTTTAATTAATTAAACTGAATGAATGTTTCATTTTGTGTGTTTCAGCTACATATTGAGAAATATTGTGTAATGTTTATATGGGCCAAGAATCTGTTTTTTTTTGTGTGTTCTTTGCATAATTGTCTTAATTTAGCCACATTGGAGAGTTTTCGAATGACCTTTGAACAGCTGGTTTAATATCATGCTACAGCATGTCAACTGGATTTAAGTCTGAACTTTGACTAGGCCAGTTCAGAACCTTCATTTTTCTTTTTTCTGGGGGGTGACGTGTTTCAGATCACTTTCTGATAGAGAGCAGAATTCATGGTGCTATCAATTACAGCAAGTTGTCCAGGTCCTGATACAGTAAAGCAGCCACAAACCACCACAACCATGATTGACTGTGTTCATTTTCCATCAGATGCAATGGGACATCCACCTTCCAGAAATGTCAACTTTTGACTTGTCAGTCTGCAGAATATTTTCCCAGAGGTCTTGGGGATCATCTAGATGTTTTTTGGCGAAGGTTAGAGGAGTCTTTGTGTTATTTTTGGTCAGCCATTTCTACCCAGCTTTTTTCTTTTTGTTGAATCACGAACACTGACCTTAACTGAGGAAAGTGAAGTCTGCAGTTCTTTAGATGTTTTTCTTTGTCTTTTGTGAGCTCCTGGATGAATCATCAGTGCACTCGTAATTTTTGGTGGCCAGCTACTCCTTAGAAGGTTCAGCACTATCCCGAGTTTACTCAATTTGTGGATAACAGCTCTCACCATAGTTCACTGGACTCCCAAAGCCTTAGAAATGGCTTTGGGTATGGTTAGTGTAATTGAATGCTGATTTTTTTTTGTCTAACATTCGAATTTGTTTGATGATCTGAAACATTTAAGTGTGACAAACATAGAAAAAAATAAGAAATCAGGAAGGGAGCAAATAGTTTAGCACTGCATTTCTGTTGAGATCTGATTCTTTATGACCTCTGTCTCCCAGGATGTATTGAGCAACACATAGCAGAAATCTGCTACTGTGGTTTCCTGAAAGATTGATTTGAATGCTGATTCATGTTTGACCCTTTCTTGTGACTCGGGGCTACTGGACTGCTGAGTCTCCGGGATGAGGTGGGAGCCTTATTCGGTCACAGTGGTATTTCAAAGAGCCCGAGGGAACCAGGAGACTATTCATTTGGCTCTTTCAGGATGGTGGGGGACAAGAGTGCCTTTCATGGGAAAAAAACAGTGGAAACTCTGTGTTAAAGAGCTAATCACGCGCTGCATATGTGTTCTCTTGGCGGGGAGAAGTGGGATGTGGCCGGCACTGGCTCAGAAGGAGGATGAATGGATGGATATAAGGATGGATGGGTAGGTCATGTGATTCGTAATTTAATTGCAACCAGCAGGCAAAGCACTTTTGTTTTGAATTCTAATCTTTTTTACTACACGTGTGTAATGAATGCACACATGTTTGATAAAGTGATTAGGTTTCCATGGGCTGGAACATTAGGCCAACAATTTATTTCCAGACTCGTTGGACCCATTCAAGCTTTGTTGTTAATTCGACCCTGATTAAACCACAGGATACAATAATTGATGGCTTTGTCCAAATGGGCCACCTCTGTTTGTTCTCTTCCTAACAACCCATTCAGTTCCAGTGATTTTATGGGCCTTTAATTAGACACACAGAGGTCTGGTTTAGGTATTTCCTTTGTCTGGCTCTGTTTCCATTCAAGTCATTGTGTGTTTCTGAAAACTAATCTCAAGGTAATTTGTCATTGAATGATCTCCTTCTTTACCTTTCCTTATTAGATAGGAGGTGGATAGGGTACAGGGTGGATGCACAAAGTCCAAGAGGTGGCTATTAGACACTCAAGTAGGGATCCAACTCATACACTTTAGCTTTAAGAAATAAAATGAGTGATTTGTTTTCAATAATAACTATTACACTGCGAGTCATTTTATAGGCAATAAAGGTACTCTGGTTACTATAAGGAAACAATTAAGGTGTGGTTTAAATATCAAACATATTGTGAGTCATTTTTTATGTCATCGCTGTAGATTTTTTTCTGTATTATATGGTATATGTGACATTGTAACTGAGCAGTTAATGAATGAGTCTCTTCCCAGCAGTTTTGATGCCTGTTCCCGCTCCCTTTTTGTCACATTCTCCCACTTGGTTGTGACCCCTTGGCATTTTTCATCACCCAGGGTACACCATAACAATTTAAGACCCCTGGGGTAACAAATACTGTGGAAGTCAATGTAAGATTTTAGATTTGGAAAAGAGGACAAACTTAAATGTGAAAAAATCTTAGAAGAATGTGGTTGAGGCAGTTGGGGTGGTTTTGGTGGCCCACCACAGTTTGTCCAGGGTTTGTGTGCTGCCTCTTAATTCAATTCAATTCAATTTTATTTGTATAGTGCCAATCATAATTGAAGATTATCTCTAGGCGCTTCACAATTGAAGACTATACAGAGAGTAATCCTAACGGAACCATTGAGAGCAAGCCAGGGGCAACGTGGGGAGGAAAAGCTTCCTTTAATGGAAGAGGAAAACCTCCAGAAATATGTGTCTCAACAGTAAGTGGGTCACCCAACTTTATAGCCCCTACCGATCTTCAAGGTCAACATCAGGTCATGTGGTATACTGAAGGTTGTCTACCAGCACGTAGTAGATGCATATACAATTTCAGAGCCCTAGCTCTAGAGGTTGGGTCTCTATAGCCTAGAGGTTACTATTGTACCCTTTGCTCCCAAAAGATGTACTATGGGGTTGCAGAGAAATCAGTAGAAATGTCAGGACGGACATACTGTGACTGTTTTTATCCCCCGGGATAAAAATATCCAACCCCTTAGTTCTGGTGGTTGTAACATTGACTTGTGATTCTACAGTACCCTTGTGTTGACAGTGCTCCCCTTTGATAGCTGTCTGCACAGTTAGTGCAGGTATCAGCCCTGCAATGCTACCCCATTAGAACTCCGAGTTCCCCGGGGGGGGTGCACTCCCCAGTTTCAGGACTACTGCTCAAGGGGTACCCTTAACTGAAATGCAATACCTGTAGCATAGAAAAGGACAATTAGAAGACCTAACATTGCAGCACAATATAGATTTGAACACAAACTTCGATCAAGCATAACTTGATTTTACATATTGAACCCTTAAACCAAGTCCAAGTGCATTTCCCTAAGTCAAACCAAGTGCTGTCAGTGGCTAAATCTAACCATAAAAACCGTTAAATAGCTGCATATCAGCATCATTTCTTAGCAGCATGCTTGAAAAGTACTAACATTGATATGCATGTACTTAGAAGTGCTGATAGGAGACATTTTTGGTTTAGACTATACATATTCAAGGTTTGCAGAAACCTACAATGTCAACCTGTTATTCTGGCAACTGATTGCCATTTCAAAGTTGACCTGAATTCGGATTCATCTACCACAGCCATATTGTCTCCAAATAAGTTTTTACAGGCTGTCAGTCCAATCCATAGCGGGATCCTGTACCGTTTTCACAAGAATCAATCAATTTTTTTCATGTGACAGTGCTCAATGTCTGTTTTAGTGCCAGGACAGAGAGGAATGTTGACACAACTGCCTCCATCTGCCTGTCCTCAGCTTGCAGATGGAGCAGATTCTCAGCTAAGCATACCAACACATGTTCTTTGGCTTTTCATCCTTGACATGTTGTGGGAAAGTCACAGCTTGGAAATGTGTATTGCGTGTCACAACTCCAGATCATCTCAGTGTAAACTCTGTTGATTGACCATGTGTACAGCTTGTGAAGGATTTCTGTGCCTGCTGCATTTGAATGGATTTGAATAGAAGATGCCTGTGTGTGAATATTGAACTTGGCCTTGTCATAAACCCCTCCACAGTTAGTAGAAATAGCCCAATTTTGCATCTTTTATTGAGTGGGTATTGAAGGGTGACATGTGAAATATAAATTCACTGTGGCACTCTGACACAAAAGAGCACAAAGGAGCAACTATACAGGATAACACAATGCGTGGTCAAACAGTCAAGGTTTGGAGTGTGGGAAGGGGGTACAGTGACATGTCGGCTGCCAGTCTAAACATGACTTGGATCTGAGGAGCTCAGAGTGTGCCAAGTCTATAGAAACAGCAAGGCTTTAAAAACCCAGGCCTTATGAGTCAGCCAAAAGCCCCGGACTCAGAAAACCTATTCCAGTCCCTGTGTTACCATAGCAATGGGAACAGATTGGAGCCACATCTGGTAGCCATTTCAGTCCCTGCAAGGAGAGGAAGAAAGAAATTTATGAGTGAGGGCGAAAAAGACAAATATTTTCTGCAATGCAAAGCAGAAAGAAAGCGGAGTCAAGTTACACTTGAAAGGAGTTGAAAATATAAATTCTGCCGTGGATGGAGTCAAGAACATTTTTTGATGCCCACATGAGATCGGGATAATAGATTAAGTTTTGCACCACTGGAGTTGTAACCTTGTTTAACTGAGAACAATTTATACTAGTCTTTTATTATCTGTCCTTTTCATGGAAGTTACAACTGAGTATATTCAAACTGATGTGGTTCAGGTTGTGTTTAAGCAACACGTTAAACAGAGTAGAAGTCTAATACATGCATCATTGTATTACATTCCTTCTGTTACAAGCTGGTTGCTGTATGACTACTGCGTCTGTTCTGTCACTTATAGGTGGCCAGAGTCTTTTTTTCATCCAGCTTGTGGAGTGAGGGTAACATTTGAAGCCTGTTTAAACAGATGTATACTAACGGTCAAAAGTTTGGAGACTTCTATATTTTTAGCATTCATTCATTTTCTACCCCTTAACCCTCTCAAGGGTTGGGGAGGGTGCTGGAGCCTATCCCAGCTGACTTAGGGCAAAGGTAGGGTACACTGTGGATGAGACGCTAGTTCACTGTAGAACAGAGACATAGAGAAAACCACTCACATCACACGTCACACTCGTACAGTACCTATGGGCGATTTAGAGTGACAAATTCACCTAAGCCCTAGTGCACATTTTTGGTTGTGGAAGGAAGCCCAAAAGATATTCTTCAAAAACATCAGTGTGGAGTCTGAGCGTTTGATGTCTCCAAATGAAAATGTGTCTTTTGTTCTACTCCTCAAACGATATGCTGTTTGACTGGCTGACATAAATGTGTGGCTGTTTGCAGTTTGATTTCCTAAAACGCAGTCATTTCTCTGACTGATTCATTGCATCAGACGCAGCCAGGAGATTTAGAAAATGCATGCTTTCCTCTCTTATCTCTGTCGACGCAATGTCTGCGAGAAACTGGCCTAATTGCAGGCCTCCTTACACATTAAATGTTGTTTCTCAGCCCTGTGGAAATGCAGTAACTATGAAATGACATTTACTGGAAATGGAGCTGGTGCTTTTCTTGAGCCAAAACCACTGAGAACTGAGGTCAGCATGGGACCAAAAATAAGGGGAAGAGAAACAGAGCCAGCGTCAAATGTGTGTTTATATATTTCCAGTGACATCTACTCACTCTGCGATTTAAGACGGTCATTATAATAGACCCGAAACTCCGCTGCAGTGGCATTGAGCGAAAATAGATTGCTCCTAATGCACAAATCAAGAACAACCACGCAACGCAACAAGCCAACCTCCCAAATAGATGCCCAGACAAGCCGGTGATGTGCTGTAACTAGGTCAAAAGAGCCATGGCTGGAGGAATCTCTGTTAGGAATGGGAATCCTGTATTATAGGTCACAAACTGACAGTGTAGAAGAAAACTATTATTTATCATACACTATGAATGAAAAGTTAAACACACCTTCTCCATCAGTGGATTTTGTGCTTTGGGTTGTCTTGTCCTGAAGAAGTGTTGATACTTTAATAATGCTCCTACAACTACAGTAGTATTATGGAAAGAAACAGTTATGTAAAGCATAAAAACAGTTGATCAGTTTAAGAAAATGAGTTTCTGTTTTGTCCATCAAACTGTCAAATTAGCAACTTGAGAAACCAGCAATAGTGCATGTGAGAGCAAGTTTCATCGTTCAACTTTCAATGTTTTTGAAGTTTTGCAAATTGGCCGACATTCATTTCTTATGTACTGTCTTTTCTCTTTACTTATCTGTTTCTTGCCATAATACGGATTTTTCAGTAGTTGTAGTAGCACTAATAGCGCCATTGACTCTTTATCCACCTTTCCTCTGCACAAGTCAACTGATGATCTAATGCACATTAAGAAGGCAAGAAATTGCGCAAAGTAGCTCACCTGTGATTTGAAAACTGGGTGACTACCACGTGAATCTGATGAGAGAATGCCTAGCTGCTATCAACAATAAATGTGGCTACTTTGAACACTGTCAAATATACACCTTTTTGTTCACTGCACAATTCCATGTTTTCACAGTTTGGATGTCTTCAGCATTAATTGAGAATGTTGAAAATGATAAAATAAATAACTCAACCACTGAAGAAGACGTGTCTCCAAACTTGGCTGGTAGTGTAATTCGGAACAATTTGCTGCATCTCAGACTTCTTAGAGGCAGACTAGAGCATCACTATTCTCATAGTGTTCATGAGATGCCCGCGGGCAGTAATACATTTTCTTTTTGACTAGCTCTCTAAATGTGGAGATACAAATGAATATGAATAGCCAAAAATGTAATTAAGCCACAGTCACTATCTCTATCCAGATGGAGATTTTTCTTTTTTTCCCCCTTGTCTTTCACTTGGAGGGGTGCACAAACAGTTGTCTGGGACTTCAAATTGCCCTGGATTTTTTCCCCTTTGTCAGCATAATTCTAAGGAACGAGTGTATTAGTGGAGAAGATTTGGATGGCTAATAGAAAACAGATCAGTGTGAAGCTTTGTCGTGCTTTTTTTTCTTTCTTACTCTCTTCTAAGTCCTCTGTCCTTCTCTTATGTTTTTCCCTCTAGAGTCAGTTTTTTCCTTTTCCAGCATTCACTCCTTCATCCCTCTCCTCATTCTTCCTCCCTATGTTCTTTATTCCCTCACACACTCATCCGTCCGCTATCTCCTTGGTAAGTGAGACTTCAGACTTCATAATGTGGCTTGAGGTTTTAGCTTTCACATAATTCCACAGGCTGACCCATATGTTTTTTTTCTTTCCTTCGTTCTGCCTTGCACTCGCTCCAACCTGGAAGAGCAGCAGAGGGAAAAGTAGAGAGAGAAAGCTGCTACCTTACTCCAGATATTAGGACGGAAAATGATCACAAGACCCAAAGTGTCTACCCAGAGCCAGTGAAAATAAGCAGACAGCTTATGTTTTTATGCACTGAACCCCTAAATGTCCCGGCAGTCAGTCCTGTCTATGACCGACGAACTGTAGCTTACAACTGCTTTGTTGTTTGGGTTGCAAACTTTTGCCAAGACCTAGTCAGAGAAACACATGTCAAAGCAGAGGGACTCGCCTTTGGCCCACAGAGACATTCCCTCATTTTTGAAGCTGCATCAGTTTTGCTTCATTCCCTTTTTGGGGGTCTTCACACCCTTTATGTCCTTACATTACACTTTGATGTCTTTACCCACTAAAAATTCTCACAGATAAAGTTTCCTATTTTCTTGTTTTACTGTCTATAATTTATAAAACAGAAAGAAACAATCAAAATGGCGCTCCATATGCTGTTTTGATGCTGCTAGTGTGTCTAATGTTATCAGTATTAGTAGAAATAAATGTATGTATATTAGTGGGCATACCTTTCACCTTTTGGTTCCTGAACTCCCATTGGGAAGCCAATCAGGTTGAGACTTCCTGGTTGTTATTTTGGAGCCAAACACAGGATGTGACCATATTTGTACAAAACTGGTTGAGCTGCAGGAGTGCAGTAAGTTAATGTGATGTGTGAGGTAATGCTGAACACAAGCTTATTGAGGCAATAAAACTTCATCAAACATTGCCTAACAAAGTTGTTTTCAGTGTTTTTAGTGTAACCTCTGAATCAAAACTGCAGTCAAGCTGTCTGTCAAGAAATAGTGTGTTTCACTAGATAAACAGAAGCTACATAGGTCTGACTGCGGGCGAGTGGAGCTGTCGTACAGACCTGCCAATCAAAGTACATTTGTCATAATGTCTTAATAATAGAGCAAAAATTAAACATTGACTAGCAGATCACTTGTTGGCGGGTCCAAATAGAACATTTAAGACAAAAGTGACAATGATTTTTATTCATTTATGATTTTTATAGACAAGTCCAATGCAACTCAGTGCTCCAGTAGTTACAAAGGTGTGGAGCCAAACCGAGGTCTCCCCAGTGGCTACCGGTATCATTACAACTTTAATTGTGTATTGGGCTCATTGCACCGCCCCGATTCTTGTCCACTGATTGGTAGTCTTTCTTATAAAAGCATCTCAGAAATAGCAAACAGTTGTAGTCTGTTCAAATATTGTTAGTAATGGAACAATATCTATGAAATATAAACAGAAAATAAACAAAAGTAGCCATTTCAATCTCATTAGCTTAGCTTCACTAACTTTGGCATTTAGCGATGGTCATTTCAGCTGTTGGTTAGGGTATGCTTTTATAAAGTGAAAAAAAATCATACCTGTAAAATTATTTCCGCATAAATATACAGCATTTATCATTAGAAGTCATAGCTGATTAGAAGTGGTATCTTATGCTTTCTTCAATCCATGAACACTCCTATCATGTATTTTTATTTGCTATTGCTTCAGTAATGTCTTTTGTGATTTTCATTAATGCTAGAGCTGTTGAATTATTATTCCTAAAGCCATATGGGCATTCATTCATTGTATTATTTTTTTCAATAAAAGAATCCAATTTTATTTCAAAGAGCTTCTCAATTATTTTTTGAAAATTTTGACAGCAAGGAAACTGGCTGATAATTATTAAGGCTCTATTTATATCCCATTTTTAAAAGCAGGTTAATCAATTCTCATCCTGCAGGGAAAAACACCTGAATTTAAAGAAAGATTAAAAAATGTAATTTAACGTTTTACTCAAACAATCAACTGTCTTCCATCCATCCATTTTCTATCCCTTAATCCTCTGTTCACAATAAACATATCAATCCCATCACTGTAAAATCTCAGTTTCACCTCCCCAAAGAACATCAATTACAAGATTTTATTTTCCACCTTCCTGACTTTCTTTAATTGTTTGTCAGGCTTTTGGACGGCACCGGAGAGTTATATAATTAAGTATAGTAAGACCTCTTAAATGTATAACCTGTCCAATATCGATCACCTTTTTTGCTAACTTCCTATGGACATGGCCTCAACATGGCAACAAAGACTTAACAATTTCCACTGGATTTTTTTGTAGCACAGGATACTTAGACCTAGTGGTATATATGGGTCCTTCACTGCCAATTTAACCCTTAAATGGTTTCTGTATTATAGAGGATACGTACATTTAATAATCTGTAGGAGGAGGAGTTTTGATTTTCTGTACTTTAACACATAGTAAACACTTAGAGGGGGTGGGTCATGTGACTTTATCCTACCATTGAAATATCTATTGGTTCATTGCCTAAGTTGCTTACAAAGACATAAATTGCTAAATAAAAGTTGTTTTTCATGGGGTTTAAAATATTTGGGGGGGGGGGGGGTTCATTTAAAAATATACATTGTTTTAATGATGTTTTTATATATTCTTGTTGACAAGTAATGAATTACAACTACACAGTTTTGATAATTGAGCACTGACTGTAAAATGCTACATTGATACATTTATAGTCTAAATAAACAATACAATAATCTTATATACTGGTTTCAAACTGGAACGTGAAACTCATATTTAGAAATAGTGAATGTGTTTGCATCATTTTGGCCTAGATACATTAGAAAATAACAATAAATGAATTTCCAGAATGGTTTTATATATCTCCCAATTTAACAGTTAAGATGGACACATTTCTCAGTAAGCTACAGTGATGCTAAAGGGTTAAAAGTCAAAGAAGTTGACTGTGTTTGCATATGGATGCCAGAATAGTTTTTGACTGTATGTTGTTGCGGCGCAGTGGTATTTTAAAGTAAGTATTGGCTGTGTATCTACCGTCACTGTGGATGTGTGCTAGTGTGTACACGACCCTGACAGCCCTGCTCTACTTCACAGGACAACACTGGAGCCATTATTGGGAGCCATGTGTTTGTGATTACCCAGGAGGAGATTAGAGGGAGGGAAGCAGCAGCTTGCTGTCTGCTCGCCCCCTGGCTGCTCTGATGTGGTCAGCAACTGGACATCCATCAGTGCAAATCCCCCCCTTCCCACCTTCACTCCAAACTCTCTCCCACATCTGCCATGATGTCAGTACCAGGCCTGCTGTCCCCTTGTGCTGTCCTGTTTGAATATGTAAACACCCCAATCATTGTGAGCAATATTATTTCTGCTTGACCTACATTTTGAGCTGAAAGCATCAAACTTTCTGTGCGGAATTCCTGAATGTGCGCTTCTGCTTTGGCTTGTGACTACACAAGACAAGAGTGTTGTGGTTGTTGATCCTTGAGCAGTGTGATACTTGGTTGACCTTCACTAGGAGACTTTTTTGACAGTCACTTCTTTTTGATCTTTAATAATGTGCCTAAAATCTAGCCAAAATCCCAACTTTAAAACAAATCACCCAAAGTTGTGATATAGTTGTTTCACATTCATTTCCTTGTAATATCCCAGATGGTGTTAGACAACAAGGTTTGACTCTTTAGCCCCATGGATGCAAGTTGTTTCAGAAGTGATTTACAGCATGAAAAACCTATTCAAGTCTGCTCACACCTTTAAGGCAGTAAATTAAATGTAACGAAAATCTCATTGGAAAATGCATTTGAAAGTCCCATACTGTGAAAATCCATCTTTTTGGGGTTTTGATGTTTGAAGTCTGTGATGTAAAGTAAAAAAGTGACAATATGAAGTTGCTCAGTATTACCAACCCAGAAAAATCCACACAAAATGTTTTGAATTTTTAAAATTTGTGTTAGAACCAATCATAATTAAGTTAAAGTGCATTGGTCCCATGCCACTGAACCAGTTCAATTCAAAATTTGAAACCATTACAAGTTATAAACAGTTGTATTTAAGCTAAAATTAGTTCTGTCTCTATGAGCAACTGAGAACATTCCTGGTATTTTTATTCTGTGTTTACAATAGCTTTGTGTCATAATATGATACCAGGTCACCTTGCGTTTTCTGATTAAAAGTGGGTGATTACAACACATCACACTGAAATCAGATCATGTGTGACAGTTACAAAGAGGCACAATGAAACCAAGGAAAAATCAAATCCCTTTTAGTTTTGTCAGCTCCCTTACAGATGTCTTTAATAGACACATGATGCGTCATAAATATAATTGTCACAGTATATAAGGCTGTGTAGATTATGTAAAAGGTAAACCGCAAACATATACAGTATACCGTAATCCCGATGTTGTGAAACAAACATGTATTTAATATCAAAAATTTGAAATACATACTGCAAGTTAGGAAAAAGCTGTGGTTATACATGACAAAATGTATTATGGGCTGGTGGTTGGTCTTCATCATCATCTGCTGTTTTTCACTGATACTCATCAATTTTCAAGGACAAAATTTGTAGGTGTGGCCAAAAAGTGGGGATATCAAATTTGGTGGCCTCATGTTTGCATCTCTGATTTTTGTAGGTAATTTGGTCCAGTTGGGTTCATTGAACAGTGACCTTAGCTTGGGGTGGTTTTCAACTGATTATGAAGACACCGGTATAAGAATCAGCACCATCAAGTGTGTGGTCAGGGATCTCAGTCAGAGCAGGGTGGAATTCATCCTTGTCGCTGGGGATGAATGCCTGATGCAAATTGAAACATTTAAGTGTCTTGCTGTCTTACGTATTTTAGTGTTGACATAATGTTTGTCAATGCTGTTCTTTTGTCTCTCCTCTGTTCACGAACCCCAACTGGTCAAGACACAAGGCCACCAATCAACAAATCAAGAGCTTGATTCTGTCAGAGAATTTTCACAGCTCCTCATTCCCTTCACCCATGGCTTGCTGTTGGAGGTTTTTTAAGCTTCCTCTCCATATACTGTATTTTCTGGGTGATATGTCGCTCCGGAATGTTAGTCGAGCCAAAAAATGCATAATGAAGAAGACATGTACAAGTGAAATATGTATAAGTCGCTCTGCAGAACAGGTCGCATTTGTTTGGGGAACACACTTCAAGTGCTCAGCCAGGCAGCCACGTGCTCGCGGCTCGCCTCCCTGCCCCACCGGGTGAGTGACGGCACCGACATTCGGTGCAAGCCTGCTGATGGCAGGTATGGTTGTTACTGGTAATGTCTACATTTTAAATTGTACAGATGCGGCAGATGCAGGTACACAACCCTAGAGCGACGTCTAGCAGCTGTCACGGTGACAAACAACCTATACTCAAAATATTTAATATATTCGTCGCTCCGGTATATTTATTGCTCCCCTACGCAGACTATGCAAAAAAACACGACTTGCAATCCGGAAAATACGGTAGTTCTTCAAGGACTCACTCTGAAATTGTGACGGGTCTTGAAATAATCTTGATTTATGTTTTGTTTGGCACCATATACTGTATATGCTAAACATAACAGAATCAAATCAAATTGAATATAACTGAATGGATCCAAAAGGTCCAGTTCCTGATTTACTGATTGATCTGGTGTACTGTACATTACCACTCTCACCTACTGTGTATTCACGAGCTGTGGACTGTAACCACAAAAACAAGGAGTGCAATGTGCAAGGAGCTTTCCTTAAGAGATTGGGTGAGAAATTCAGCCGCGCATGGAGAGTCCCAGAATAGATCTGCTGCTTCTCCACATCACTTGAGATAGGTCAGGCATGTGGCCTCCTAGAAGGCTCCCTGGTGAGGTGTTTTGGGCATGTCCAACCAGGAGGACAACCTACACATAACCTGGGACTGACAGGAGGGATTGTAGCACTGATCTAGCATTAGCTTGGTATCTGTTCTGGGGGAGCTGGAATATCAGGAGTCTTGAAGTCTGGACCTGGACAAACAGCAGCAGAAGATGGTTGGACATCATTACATTTATAATTTAGGTGATAATTGGAAAATATTGTGGTTTGGTTTAGATATTACCAAATGCAGTATGAATCATAACTGTTTGCAGACTTTTGTTTTACTAAACTACCTTGGAATTTCTCACAAACTCTAGCCACATGCTTTCAATGCCCAAACCTAATCATAAAATTGTTAAATACAAGCAGTAAGTATGGCTGTAATTTCTGCAAGACATAGTTGAAAAGCACCAGAACCAATTAACTGTAAAGTTGATGCAAATATCTTTAAATATTGATATGACACATACTTTTGGTTCAGAAATGATTGAGTATACAGTACATATCTGTGGTTTACAAGATGCTATTGAGATGAATAGTTTCATCTTTATCACAGCGATCGTGGACTCCCAAGTAGGATAGGATTACAGTGGTCCCTCACTATATTGCGGTTCACCTTTCGCAGCCTTGCTGTTTCGCAGATTTTTTTTAAGTGATTTTTTTTTTAAACAGCGTATGAAAGCGCATTGTGTCCCTTGTCCTCATTAGCTAAAGGAGACCCCGCTGTGTTTTGTGTCCTGATTGGCTAAGGGACTCTAGGTATGGTGGCATGTCTGTTTATAAGAATCTTCTCACCCAGAAGAAAAAACAGCGGCAACAACTACCCATAACTATGTTCTTCACA
>JAQQAE010003506.1:0-20110 GCA_029823295.1 Pseudamia nigra | reverse complement strand
CAAACCTCTCTTATCTTTTTAAATGGGTGAACTTGCACATTTTTACGTTGCCCAATACTTATTGGCCCCACTGTACAACTTACACTTTTTTGTACAAGTTTTAGATTTAGTTTATGTATGGACACACTTGGACAAACCTTCTTCTTATTTATTTTTGTGTCATCTTTGCACATGAATAAGACATTGAAATTATGACAGAACAAACATGGGTGACATGGTGGTGCAGTGGGCAGCACCCGTTCCTTACAACTAGAAGGTCCTGAGTTTGATCCCAACGCTGGGCAGCGGGGGTCTTTCTGTGTGGAGTTCGCATGTTCTCCCCATGTCTGAGTTCTCTCCGGATACTCCGGCTTCCTCCCAAAAACATGTACCGTTTTCCACTCCATAAGGCGCATAATCAAATAATGATCCATTCATGATTTTTTTCCATACATAAGGCGCGGATAATAAGGCGTATTAAGTGACGCAAAAGTTAGACAAGTCAAACTGTATTCAACTCTTTCACAATACTGTAATTCTCAACATTGTTCAGTTGTAACACATAAAATATAAAACAATACGGTGAACTCACTTTTTGGGTTCATTCCTCTCCCGCGGGTCTATTGGGTTCTTCCTCTTCAGTGTCTTTTTGTTTGTCAGTTTCAGCGTCGGGCGGGTCCGGAGCCCTCTCGTCATTGTCTGGGTTGGTCTCCTTGCTGTTGCTTGGCTGTTCGGTGGTGATTCCAGCTTTCGTTTGGGTTCGGATGGCGCCTGGGGCGGGTGCCTCCACGGTCCATTGGCGGGTGGTGGTGTGGCTCGCCCAGCATTTCCTCCATGTCTTGGTGAGTGTGTGTTGGCCTTCTGTTGTCCGGTGTTCCCTCGCGGTTTGGATCACTTATACGACCGTATACGTCATCACGTATACATCGTATGTGTGGCAAAGTCGTACCGTACTAAAACATTTTGACAGATTTTTACCACATACGGTAAAATTAGTTCGAGGTCAGTAAGCACAAAACAGAATAAATCCATACATAAGGCGCTCCACACCATAAGGCGCACTGTCGATTTTGGAGAAAAATAAAAGGATTTTAACTGCGCCATATCGTGCGGAAAATACAGTACTAGGTGAATTGGCTACTCTAAATTGTCCATAGTTGTGAATATGAATGATTGTGTCTGTATGATCATGAGGAGTCAGCCTCAAACTGTGAAGCACCAGAGATAATTGGCAATTATGATTGGCGCTATACAATTGAATTGAACAAATATGTAAACATGAAATGTAAGACCTGTATGATACCCCAGAATGTTTTACATTTTTGATTTTTCAGAGTACCCATCTTTTGCTTTGACAGCTTTGCACACTTGGCATTCTATCAGCCTCTTGATGTAATTATCTCAAAAGGTTCCCAGACATGTACAGTACTTGTCAGCTGCTTTTCCTTCACTCTCCGGACCGAATCATCCCAAACGATCTCAGGTGATTGCAGAGGTCCGGTCATTTGATGCAGCCTTCTAACCCCTCTTGAACAAATAGCCATTACATAATCTAGAGGTGTGTTTAGTGTCATTGTCCTGTTGAAAAGCAAATGATGGTCCCAACAAGCACAAACCAGATGGGATAGTACATTGCTGCAAAATGCTGATGCGCTTTCAATCTAGAGCAAGTCACCAGCAAAGCATCCTCACACCATCACTCCACCTCGGCCTGTGCTTCAGTGAGAATCACACATTCGGAGAGCATCCATAAAACCTCTGTCTAACGCAGACATGGAGGTTAGAACCAAAACCCTCAAATTTAGACCCAGTCTGACTAAAGGCACTGTTTTCCACTGACCTGATGGCCATTCCTTGTGCAATTTTTCCATTCTGCTCTTTCTTCTCAAGTAAGGACTTCTTTGCTGCAAGTCAAACATGAAGGGTTGAGCACTTTGTGTACAAGCTAAAGTAATCAAATGTATGATACCAGAATAGTATTCAGACCTGTTAGTGTAAGTCATTCATCTACTTATGTTTATTTTTGTGACACAAAAATGCATGACCATGGCATTTTGGAGGAGGTTGAGTTTTATTTGGAAATCTGACAGGCATGGCGTAACAGTGAGCTCGCACCTTGACCAAAAAAAACAACAAAAATTAAAGACAGCAGCACTACAGGTAAACTATACTAGTGTTTAAGAATGTCATATGTAACATAAATCCACATGTACACATTATGCACTCAGATCAACTCACTCACTCACTCTCTCGCACACACACAGTCATCTCAACAAGTCAACATGTGGACATCCTCCATTGATATTCACACTACATCCAGAGGAATTCCAACAATTACCCACAGTGCAATTCATCTAACTATACACAGATAATTTATATATTTTATGTATATAGGGTATTCAATAAACAGTTTTCCATTTAGACACTTTCATCAAGTCAAAATCTTTGTAACATTTTCCATAAATAGTGAAAAAAAAAGTCCTGGCAGTTCCTCACCTCACCCTGATTTAAAACATGGTCCCCGAAAAGAACATGAAAAAATAAAACACTAATGTGCACGAGTCTTTAGCGATCTCAAACAAAGAATGACAAAACCACAAAAAAAAAGACAAATCAGGGGAGGGGATGGGCCGAGGGATAAACGCTTATACTCACACCCACAGCACAGACTGGTTACTACATTTACAGGGAGTGGAGGGACTCTGGATCACTGTACAGGTTAAGATCAGACGACAAATCAGGCAGACTGTCCACACATCATCCCACAACAACCACTACATCTTCATGCGCCTTCTGTATACACAAAACCTGACACAACCAGATGGCTTTAAACAATATAGATACGTCACATCTACTGAGGACAGAGCTGTTGAGTTGACCACCAACATATTTCTGTTGCCATCCCATCCTGTCAGACCCGCAGGGTGTAATGTAAGTAGGTGAAAATCTCTTTGTTCTGGCTGCTTTGATGTAGAATGAATGAAATGGCGTTGATGCGGACACTTATTTTGTAGACAGGATGAGAGCCACGATCAGGCCGTAAAGCCCCAACACCTCAGCAAAGATCAAGATTAGGATCATGCCAACAAAAAGCCGGGGCTGTTGGGCTGTGCCCCTCACTCCAGCATCACCCACGATTCCAATGGCGAAACCAGCTGCCAGGCCACTGAGGCCCACGCTCAGACCGGCACCAAGGTGCAAGAAACTCCTGTTGGAGAAAACAAAAGTGGGGAAATCAGTATAATTACCTGGTGAATAGTAATGACATGAACGCCACTGAAAGTAGGCTGGTTATTTGCATTTCATTTTCATTAACAAAAACCCATCAAAATCATCTGAGGCCCACATCAAACAAGCATGTTATTTCATTCATAATTATATTGGGTCACATTTTATACATAAAAAAATTTCAGTTTCTGTGATGTGCATATTACAATTAGTTATATTGTATAGCCGCAGAATATATTGTGATTACTGTGATTTAAGTCTATTTGCATGGTTGTCAATAAAATATATTGTGTTACTCCGTTTCAAAATGTCAAGTCAAAGATCCAAACTTTCTGTTACTTTCTTCTTATGTCTTTTCACCATACAAGAGGTTGCATTTATTTTTTCGTCCATTAAATCCCCCTAAAGCCTCTGGAATGTGGACCTTTAAATTACAGCCTTTGGTGATTATGTAATTGCAGACTTCTTCTATTGCAATTACGACAGCTATGCAGTTAATGGCACAACGTTGCAATTTCAGTCATTTTGATCAATCATTAGCCCAATACGATATAATTCTGCATTAAACATATAGCTTTAGGAAAAACTGTATACTATATTCAGTAAAGCTCAGATACAGCCAGAAGATGAATAATAATAATAATAATAATAATAATAATAATAATAATAAATTTGATTTATATAGCGCTTTTCATGACACCCAAGTCACCCCGAAGAGATTAGTATACTATACATTAAAATTGTGGCACTGTGGGCTTCTAAGGACCCTGCATTTCTGGAGTCATCATTCATGCACTTCATTCATTGTTTCAACTCTGCCAAATAAGAATTAATAAATTAAATTAGATTTTATTTATAAAACACAGTGGTCTCATGCAATAAATAGACTTCTTGTTCATTGGTAACTGCTGCTCAATTTTTTGTCTTACTTGTAGAGGCTGATTCTCTCCGATATGTTGTTTGCTATCAGTACAGCCACCACCAGTCCGTAGATGGCGATGATACCCGCCATGACCACAGGGATGATGGACTTCATGATGAGCTCTGGCCGCATCACAGACATTGCAGCGATGCCTGTGCCGCTCTTTGCTGTTCCATACGCCGCTCCGAGTGCTGAATAAGAGAGAGACAGTGGTCCTGCTTAATAAACCTCATACTTCACATATAAATGACCGCTAAAAAAGCATTTGAGGATGTATGTTTAGTGATTAAACATGTAGCGTGTTTCTCATTGTGTCTGGAGTTTGATACAATCTGTCTCTCCACTGCCTTACTGAGTCTCAGTGTAAACTTGATATGAATGTGACAGACAAGATGTACACTACCAGCAAAAAGTTTGTCTATATTATTTTGAATGTTGTACGTTAATATCCAAGACTTCCAAACTGTGAAAGAACATGTCTGGAATTACATAGGAAGTCCAACATAGCCACATTTAGCTTTGATAACAACTTTGCACATTCATGGCATTCTTTTGAAACAGAACAGTTTTCAAATCACAGGTGAGTTAATTTGTGCCATTTCTTGGCTCTTAATATACTTTAGACCATCAGTTGAGGAAGGATGTGTAGAGAGTCAATAGTCCTCTTAGTGCTACTACAACCATGGTACAAATCCATATTATGGCAAGAAACTCAGTTTACAAAGAAGACAGTCCATTATTACATTAAGACATGAAGGTCAGACAGAAAAATTTCAGGCCCAGGAAAGGAAGTCCAAGAACTGCATCTGCTGCAAAGGAGAGGTAGCATTTGATTGTATTGGTGACTGCACTTGGGGACACGTTCAAAGTTCTTGAGATTTTCTGTCTGACCTTCATATCTAAAAGTGAAGTAATGAACTGTCTTTTCCCTTTAGTTAACCATTTCTTTCCATAATATGGATATGTACAGTAGTTATAGAAGCACTAATAGGAGAATTTACTCTGTTCCCACCACGTCCGCACAAGACAACCAATGCTTTAAAGCACATTATGAAGGCAAGAAATGGCACAAATTGAGTCGTCATATTGCACAACTGTGATTTGAAAACTGTTATAGGTGACTACCTTGTGAATCTGATGACAAAATGCAAAGCTGTCATCAAAGCTAAATGTGGCTACTCTAGATAATCTAAAATATAAATATATTTTGGGTTGTTTCATTCTTTTTTGTTTTCTATACAATTCTATGTAGATTATTTGACAGTTTGGATGTCTTCAGTATTAATGTACAGCAATGAAAAAAAAAAATACAATACCAAAAAAGATTAACCACTGAAAGAGAAGGCATGTCCACACTACAAGTAGTGTAACAGATAAGATCTAAAAGATGCTTGACGGCATTTCACAGTTGTGAAATATGGGGCAAATTAAAATAACACGGTGTATAATTTATGAATTGGACATGACAATGCAAAATCAGATTACAAATCTCTGCTCACAATCATGATGGTGCAGCTTCTTCTTTGACATTTTCCCCTCAGGTCTTCTGTTCAGTCATATTTCAATAACTGTGGTTACATACATGGACTATACTTCTTCAACTTAAATGCACTCTTTCTACTAAGAGAATACAACTTAACCCTTTACAAGGATGCTAAATAAAGATCTGAAAAGCATTTGAGAATGAGAACTGAGAATGTGCAAATTGGATCTATCAGTTCTGAAGCACCGACACTGAGATTTCAATCATCAAGATAGTCTTTAAATCTCTTGCAGCATGTTTGAGTGATGCACCAGTATTAGCTGATATAGATTAAGAGCAATGACATCTGTTTAGTCAGAGTGAAGGCTGTTCCATAAATTTGCATGACTGAATTTGTGCTCATCTGATGATGCATACAGATTATAAAAAAACAACTCACAGGATTTTACAATTGTACATCCTTATTGGTTTTATTCTAATTAGGATATTTTTTTCAATTATTTATAGAGTATTAGTGAGTATGTCAAGGCATCTACAGATGACTTGTCCGTACCTCACTGTTAAAATACAGCATCCATGTGACAACTCCATCCTGTTAAGCTTTCAAAGGTTTGCTGTGGCCGTCACATCAACTGAATCTGATGCGAGGAGTAGGATTTCTAAGTACGTATTAAACCTATTCCACTCAAAGATATAGACATTAGGAACATGACCTAATATTCTCTTTTACTCCAGCAACTTAGGTTGTAAATATGAGGGGGTTTGTTGCTGTTTTATCTAAATGTCACTCAAAGCCAGTCAATCCAGTGATGATCAACATTATTCTATGAAGGCAGAAAAAAACATACAACAAGGTAACTTTTGCTTCTTACATGATAATCATGTTATGCAAGTCCTGAAATGCAGCATGTTACCTGTTTGAACTGAATACATTAATTGCATCACACGTCTTTCACTAGTCCTTACTTGCCACTGTGGCCATGTTGACACACAAGCTTTTTGCAGTGGTAATAAAAACTGTGTGAATGAGTGATCCAGAACTTTGTCCAAGTTGTGCGGTAGTTATACAGAAGACAAATTAATATTTAACTTGAGTAAATAAAATATCTGTAACTTATGACTCCTCTGCTTCCGTCAATTGTATACCACCATTTCCACAACACCTTAAGAGATGGTTCAACAGCAAAGTCTTTAATAATGTATATAGATGGATTTCATAGATAGTCCTGTCTCAAAGCTCTTCAGCCTTACATGCCATAAACTGTCAGCTTGATACTTGATTGGGTTGCCTTGCATGTTTATTAAGTATCACTACACTTGCCTGTTGTCCTAAATATTACATCAGTGTTCCTGATCCAACTGAGAAAACCTGGACCTCCTCCACAGCTACCACGCAAACAACTTACAGTACCCCTGGCGATAACACTGATACTGTGTATTTTTGCTGATTTATTGCTGACGACATTTTTGCTGTGAAAGCTATAAAGCCCAAATTATTTTACTGGAGGAAAAATTTTGTCTGTATTAAAAGGAAAAAAACAAACAAACACCAGCATATATACAACTTACATAACAGGAATTTCAATACAGTATTATGTTAGCAGAGATGGTACAAGATGTAACAAGTAACGTGACTGAATGTATTTTGACCTCTAGCGAGAAGTCACAAGAGTATATTTTGGGTGCAGTGTCTAGAGTTACATCCTTCATCCTAAGACCATATAGTTTCAAAATATGGGTCAATGTGTGCAAGCTGTGTTCACCGCACTCCTGCAAAACAGTCACGAATTCTGGCAATTCTGCGCTAATTACCATAAAAACTATGCAGTATACATTTACAACTTAATTTCTGATCTATGCATTTACATATGCAGCTTTCTTTCAAGAACTTTTGTACAGTTTGTACTTTCTACTCTATCTGTTCTACTTTGTCCTAGTGTGCTAAGATTTATTCCTGTATGAATACATTGGGGCAATAAAAACAGAGTCAGATTTCTTGTAGATGCATTCATACTCTGCCAATAAAGCTAATTCTGAAGGTACAGTGAATTATGGAGCTACTAATTGATCATTTGTTTGGGTAATTTGGCTTATTAAAAAACAGGTCTTCTCATTAGAAAGATGAAGCTTCTTAAATGTGAACATATTAACTGGTTTCTTTCCTCCTCTGCAACTGTGAGCTGAACATTTTCTGGCATTTTATAGGCTAAAAAGATTACCGAAATAAATAAAAACTAGAAAATGTGCATTCTCTGAAGAGGTTGCGTGGGATTGCCGATTCAAAACAGCTCAACTTGCTGAAAAAGTTCATGAGGACGTCCGAGGATCGAATGAACATCAGTCACCAACATTCCGTTTGACTTCTCCATTTGTTATGGGAAAAAAATTTGTGGAAAAACCTAAATTATTTAAAAACTACAAAAGATAAGATTTACAAAACACAATAGCCGGAATGTCCTGGACGAGCTTGACAATATGGTGTTTGAATGGTGTGAATCGGGCGAAACTGTGGTAGTAGATGTGGTCCAAAAAAGGGGCGGAATAATAATAAAAATAAACAGAATCTTCAGTGGAAGAGAACAATAGTGGGTTTGCTGTCAACAATAGTGGGATAACTTGACAGCAATCTCAGTAATAATCAACAGATTAATCAGTAAAAAAAAAAAATCATAGTTGTTTTGCGTGCTGCCCATCGAAATGTAAATACAAAAATTAAATGGAACCAGATTTTGTGCATGACAGATCCAATGAGGACTTAAATGAAGCCAATTGGTATACATGAATTACATAATATCCAATGATAGACTGTCTAATGAGGATGTCTTATGGCTTGGAGGCAAAAACAGCTAATTTAATTCAATACATTTAAATATTTAGTTAAACTGCACAAAACAATCTAACAGTGTCACTTCATGTTAACATCAACTCAGGGCTGATTCTACATTTCTGACTTATCTCTTCATGTGCAAATGCCCAAAAATCTCCTTAGAGGCAGACTGTAAATCCTGTTTTATCCATTTTCTCAGTGACAGACTGGTACACACACACACTGCGTCCTGGCACAGTGAAGCCAAACGAAAAAGGAGCTGTCGTGCTTGAATGAATGACTGGTTGGATGGCTTTTACGTTTAATTTCCCCAAGTGCTGTTTGTGTTGTAACACGGTTAATTTAAACCATTCGGAAAAATGGTATTTCTGTAGAATCCATGACTTCGTGAAACCGTGTCATTGTGATGTAGAGGAGGTGGTCTGATGGAGACCTGCCACGGGTGTGCGTCACTGACCAGCAGGGACCAGGGCTTGGTTTGATGTCACTAGCTCACACAAGACGTACCATAGTCAGTTACAAGGTTAGCATGACCAGGGGCTAGCCCCCACCCCCTCCACCTCTGCTGCCTCGCATCCCTGACAGGTGTGTTAGCCGTGACGGACTCCGCTAACAGCAACATCGTTTCTCTTCAGCCCAGCCCCGTGTTGTCGTTTGGTGCGACAGTATGAATTTCATACCAGGCTAACCTACGGCCTGGATAGTGTTAGATTACGGAGATAAATGGAGATGTCCGATGTAAAAGCTGGTGTAGTTACCGCTGAAGACCATGGCCGCAGAGGCTCCCATCACAGCGAAGAAAGGCGAGTAGTCGGGGTTCTCCTCGTTATTCATTCTCGCTCTTTTCTCGGGGCGGTACAGCTACCAAGCGGACTGTCTTCTTTTTTCAGCTTTCCTCTACCCCCACCGTCAGCTTGGGACAGGTTAAAACACTGACAAGGGGCGATAACGTAGGTACCAGCAAAAGCACCGGTGTAGAAGAGGAAAATGGCGAAACGGAAAAAGTCACATGACCAACCATCTCGGAAGCATCCAATAAGTGATCATAGGGGTGGAGGATGAAAAGGACTGTTTTCTAGCCCGCGTTGTTAAATCCTGTGTTAATATTTTGTAAGCGTGATCCTGATTTAACAGTGGCTTTTATGGCAGTTACGTGTTATTGCAGGTTGTAATACCGAAATATGTAATGTGTGTAGTTTGTCCGGAGTGCCTGTTGTGGTATGTTCTGCTGCAAGTGCACTGACTGCAGTTGAAACGCTGATGGTCAGTAAATGCTGGCGTATTAATTAATAGCGATCAAGTAGATCGTAACGTCAACCGTAAATGCTATGTTTACACCAATACACATAAAAGTAAAACAGCAAAAATAGTGTGCAATCTGGATGAGACCAGAAAACGCACTAACAGGTTCCATGTTCAGCACATACCCATCAAACACTGATTTAATGGATCCCGTTTCCTTTTGACATATAAAAAATGTGAAGGCAAGTAATTTTAAAATAAACATTAAATTTCAACAGTGAATTATTCATAGTGATAATGTATTCACTGTTTAACCTGGAAACATATAGTGGAAATGCCTTTTTCAAGGTGACACTGTAAGTGGGTGTTTAAGACTCCAGCTAAAGGGAGATTTCACCTCACAAATGGCTTCACAACATTGTCCCAAATATGTTTGTTCAAATATTTTACCAAATTACAATCAAATGTCTAATATTTTTTTCCTTAAACGTACAGATTCCATGACATTATTTTGGGCTGAGCACTTAATTATAAGCCCTTCTGGCAGGATTTTCCCATGTGAATGTACTCCAATGTGCCAGGAATGAAAGCTGAAAAAGAGCACACATCTGAAACATACACATGACTATCAGCAGCCTGCCAACCACATGTCATTAGAAAAAAGCCATTAGTTCTGGCCAGAGCTTATTCATGTGACTGGTTCTGTTCCAACTGAAATAACCAGAAAAATAATTGTTTTTTTTTTTTTGAATTGCCAGATGTATGTTATCCACATAAGATTTGTCTATATATCTATAACAGTGTAGGGACCATAACATCTAGTCCTATAAAGAAGTCAGTTCTGTTCGTGTCCAACAAATACCTTATGATGAAAATATAAAAGGACATTGTCCTGCAAGTGAAACACACTGAATATTACAAGAAATAAGCTGTTGTGTGACTATTTCTCAGTGCATGAAATTAACAATTCATTCTTGTTTTGTCACTTGACACTTTTTAAGCACAGCAGAAATCACGTTACATTTGATCAGATACTTGACTTTGTGATCTATTTGTAAAATTGCCATTAAAGAAACAGTTAATTTCTGAAAATATGTATTGTCAGACATGTAATTGGACTTGACATACACATCCTTTAGGTCTAATTCTCATTTTTCCAGCAAATATGGTCATTTAAACCACCTACCACTTTTGCTTATACTGCATTTTAGAGCAAATATATCTATCCAACAGAACACTGACATAAACCAAAACATTAAGTACACTGGTTTCTTTTCTTGGTTAAGTAAATACGTAGTAGGGATGATGCAAAAACCATCTCACCTACAGTCTTATCTACATCACCATCTGCTGGCCAATTCTGTATCTGCACTCACTTTGACTTCTTCCTCATTATCTCGTGCAAGCTGTTCTCATAATATACTAAACATATGTTTCATAAAGAGAACCAAACCAGACATTATCCACACAGTATTTTAATGAAAGATCAGGTTAAAATAATACACATTAATGTCAGAAGCAGACAGTAAAAGTCACCATAATATGCTACATAACCCTAAGCACAACTTGCGCTAACAGGACTGAGTAAATGTATCTTCAAGGGCAGGTCAGTGTTAGACACAAACACAAGACAGATGTCATCAGCATTAAGGAGAAGTGGATATATCCTAACTCTGCTGAGGAAACACTAGATGTGAAACCAGCTGAAGACACTTCATAGCACATTGCCTAGACACAAACACAAATTAAAATATAGAACTATAAGCAGAAGACACTTAGGCTCCAGATTTACTGAAAGACTCTTTTTGAGGGACTTAATTTTACAAATTAAACACCCTGATGGCCTTTGGCAAAATATGAACAGGCTCTCTGATCTTATCTGAAAAAAGATAAATCCAATTGAGAGATAGTAAAATGAGTTCTCCCACTACTCTAAGTTTTCCCATATGATTGCATCAACAGCAAATGATCTACGAGTTATACAGGACTACTTTACTCATATGGGGCCAGACACTTGCACACCAAGAGGAAAACCCACAAACCTGCAATCAATGTGCAAGAAATGTCACACTGTTTGAGTCGCCCTGGCTTACACTCTTAAAGCAAGACTGTTCGGTAACTGCTGATAAGAGTTTCATCACTAAGACATGCTTTAAAATCAAACATGCACACGTGCCTGCGTGGCGACATCGCCCAGGTATCACACACAAACCCTACACTCATTCACTCCATGTACCAGCACAACTAGCAATTTGTAATATCAATATCAGCAAAATGTGTTGTTGTGGTTGCTGGAGAAGCACGAAGAATAGAAAAAGATAAGGCATCACATGCTATTCTTGGCAAAGCTGTACGATGTGAAAGTGTGGCACAGCAATGGCTCGAACGTGGGATGAGGAAGCTACACTGGAACCCTTTTTAAGTTGAAGGGATGTAACTTGGAAAAAGTCATGAGGAAAGATGAAGGTTTCCCATTCAATCCCAGCCATTGTCCTTTATCATGTGGGACAGCTCAATGATGTACTTCCCCTCCTTGTACTTCTGACTTAGTTCAAATGCTTGCTCCTGCAGATAAAGGAGAAAAAAAAATGTTTAAAAATACATTAAAGTGTAAAATGTAGTTATAGTTATGGGTGTCTACAGGTATCAGGTGTTTAGATCTAATGTTTTAAGATATTTTTAAGATCATATTGACCAAATTTCTGAGTTTTAAATAGTTAATCCATATTACATGTATTTTTGTAAATGAAGCCACATTTGATATATTCAAAAATAATCAGGAAAAACTAAATTGTGCAAAATCCAAAATCTACAAATCTAAACAAAATATTTCACAAAATAAGCCTATTTATCCAAGTACATACACCAATCAAAGTTGTAGCTTTAAATTATTTAAATGTGGAATTTAACTCAATGGTTTAACTCACTTACAAAAAAATTAAACAAGGAAAATTAAATTGTATCAAAAATTAGTGGTGATCCAACACTTGCCTATTTAATAACTTCAAGGGCCTTACATTGAATAGTCAATTAAACATTTTTAAGACACCCTGTAGTTTCCTATAAAAAATGTTGTAGCATGTTGTGGAACAGGTGATAAAGCATATTAACTTGTGGCTTTTCATCTTTTTGAAACTTAGTAATACGTAGTGGGCCAAATAGTACTTACATATTTCCAGCCCAGTGTGGTATGGCAGTTTTCACAATAAATGTCAGCCACTGCGTGAAGCCCTGTGAGCAGCAGCCTTTCCTCTGCAGGACCACAGCCAACGTTCACACTGTAAACAAATACAGTACTTGTGAAACTGCAGCTCCTCTGATTTACTGAGCCTCAAAATAAGAAAATGACAGCTGGTGCAGTACCAGTGTTACCTTAACAGTACAGAATTTTTTTCAAGAGGAAAAATAGGCCTCCGTGTGCATACATGAGCTCAAATTCATTAAGACAAAGGGTTTTTTTTAACTGTAGCACAAACCAAAAGCCTATTGATTCAGTGCTGACATTATTCTGGTGTGGGATTTTCTACCACATCTCAGAGCCTGTGTATTACTGACCTGCAAACACGGGAGCATGACTACAGTGAACCAATTCAACTTCAAGGTCCACTAGAGTCAATCAAATTATCTGTTGACAGTGTAGTTTATGTAAATACAACTGTCACTAGGAACTGGTTTTCACTGAAAAGTAGACCATTTCAGAAATATCAAGACGTCTAAATGGCTACAGCCTGCAGTTTCTGAAGCACAACAACTGCCTGAAAATCTCACAGGTATAGTTTATTCTTGTGACCAAGATATAAATTACAATAAGCAGTTTCAATACTCACACAGAGTTGAAGAGATAGGCTCGGCCCTGACTGCCTTGAAAAGACTGTGGATTAGAAAAAAATACAAATAAGACAAAAAAATGAGATTAGGAATGCAGTGTCTCCGTCACACATGCACCACAAACTTAACTTAATATGAAATGTCACCAGCCAGTTTTCTGATCTTTTTTCAGATGTATTTCTTAAATGTCGTCTAAGAATCTGCACAGGATCTTTTTGATGTTTATGTCCGCCCGGTTTTTCCAGTTTTCCTACTTTGTGAACCAGTACATGAGAACCATGTGGAGTTATGAGCCATCTGAAGTGATTACTAACACAAAGGGTGGCAGCACACCAACCTTGGAGATAAGATCGTCATGGTTAGCCAGGTGGGCGCGGCAGTGCACACAGCTGTAGCGGCGGTGGCACGAGTCCAGGTAGGCCTGGAACGTCTTGGCTTTTGTCAGCTTCACCATGTCTGACAAGTAAGAGGAACCAAGAAGCTGTTTATCGTTGAACCAGAGCACTGTTGAAGCTATAAATGTTAGGATTTCTTCGACACATTGCTAATAATACATATGAATTTAGGAACTGGTTGATTGTCTGTTATGAGGAAGACGGAAACAGACATATCAACTTCTGGCTTAGATGTTTAACACAATAATGAAGCAAATTAACAAGGATAAAGAACATATAAAGAATAAACTAGTCATCAGTTATGAGACATGTATTCCTTTTTACATCGTTCCTAACAACAGATTTATCCAACTTTAAAGCTGAGTATTGCACAAGTCGTCTTTTTTCCTTTTACTAGAATTACAGGCAAACACAGATATATACACAGAGGTATGTACAGGTAGATTTGAAGAATGATTAAGTTCATTTACAATTTGCGAGAGGGTAACATCACAACATTCAGGTTTGTGAAGGTTTAAAGCTTTACAACATCATAAATGTGAACTTTTGCATGGAAGAGCTTGACTCACGTGGACAGGAGAAAGATTAAAAGTTCAAATGCAAAATTTCATACAAATTTCTATGGACTAATATTTGCAAACATTGATCTAGTATATTTTAATATGTCTTAAAAACAAAAATAATAAATTTAAACCCTTGTAAATAGCTAGAATGCTATAATGTGCTAGAATGTAAAGTGTTTCCTTTGTTACTCTACAGAGAGAGGTGTATTAAGTAACATTTGACAAAGTATACTCTGTCATAAAGTGGCTTAATGAGTTTATATTAATTGTGATAGGACACACTGCAAAACATAGCTCGTTTCCTGGTTTGTTCACATTAGACGTACATAATCAAACTTAAAACTGCTCATTAGGTTAAAAAAAGAACACATGCAACCTATAGGTCTGCACCATTTGAGCGTTGCACAACACAAGTGGTGTGTGTGTTAATGGATAAATACTCACACAAACCTACAAACGGTGTGAGCAACATAAAAATTAGCTCAGGCTTAGCTTGCATGTTAGCTGGTTTGCTAGCTCCGCACCATCACAACATGCAGCTATGGTGCGCATTAGAGGATATTCAACGGTATCCTTCGACTCACCTGATAATAAAGAGGCTCCTCACGGCCTAAATAGTGGACTGACAGTTCACACAGTGTTGGTTTTCTGCAGGTAAGACAGGTAGGCTCCGGGCAGCGGTCGGCCACGCGCCAACGACTCGGACAATAAAGACAACAGTCAGCCTCTCGACCCGTTTTCCCCGCGTTTCTTTTTTGAATGTGGTCCAGTCTTCAAAGTTCTCCTGCAGTCTTCGTTACAACGGGAGCTGGAATCCGACAATGCTGGCAAGATGACAAGGTTAGTGTGTGTGGCGCCGGTGGAGGAAAAATGTGGTTTGTTTATCAAAACACAGAGAGGAGGAAGTCTGAAACGCAGCGAAGGGTGCAAAACAAATCCCTATCGACCAATCAGAAACGCCGAGTGACGCCTTGTATGTGGGTCAGCCAATCAGATTCCTCCTTACATGAGCCTTTATGGATATCATAAGTCAGTACAGACCTAATATAAACAGTCTATAGTCCAGTCTCATAAATGCAGTTTGATTATAAATTACTGCAGTGGTTCTCTAAGTTTTTCGGACCCAAAATAAAACGTTGGCACGTACTTGGGACCCAAACTTGAAAAACATTTTTTAAACTGACGTAAATCTGAATTATGTACTGAAAATTAATCCACATGTCACATAAATATAATGTACTTATGTCTTTACATGCAAAAAATCCCAAAATGAGGAAATCAATACAAATTTGCCCGGAACGTACAACAAATGAACCAACCCCTCAACTGAGTTGACTAACCTGAACAAAATGATCAACAAAATTAACAATAAAATAAAATAAATAGAAAATATGTAAAAATAAATAAATAAATAAAAATAAATAAATAAAAAACGTGACAAAATAAATAAAAAACGTGACAAAAATAAATAGAAAAAACAAAATGAATAAGTCAACCAAACAAATGGACAAAATGAACATAAATATGGTATATGGGACCCAAAACATAACAAAATGTATAAGAAGGGAGACTATACTTAAGCACTGAATGAACAAAATAATCAACAAAATGGATGAGAAATGAGCCAAATCATTAACTGAATGGAGTAAACTAAACAAAAATGCCGACCCTGTGTTGTGAAAAAAATCCCACTGGAGCACTCTTGCAGTTATGTTACAGAAGGATTAAGAACATGTTTAATATCATCACCAGAATTGATCCAAAGGGGCTTTGGTTAATGTGGTTTCTTGATTTATTTATCTGACAAGTTGTGTTTGTTTTCCACTTCACTACTTGAATTCAGAAACAGTAAATCTTAAGGGCCCTAGTCCCAGTGAATCACAGTGCTCTCTATAAATCTAACTCCAAATTACCCTGCGTAATGACAAACATCCATGTAAACTGCCAAAAATGGCTCCCACTGACATTCCTTTGGCTACAAATAAGAGCATTATTTAGTTGCTGTATATTGGGAGGATCAAAGGAATTTGTCCCTTGTTGTGAGGGTTGTGTCAGGAAGGGCATCCGACGTAAAAAAACCTATGCCAGATCAAACATGCAAATCATTGGTATTTCGCTTTGGCGACCCCTGAGGGGAGCAGCCAAAAGGAGAAGAAAGAGAAGATTTAGTTGCTGTATGATCTCACGAGCCTCTTTCCTGGATCACTGGATTTAAACCTTTGCCTTTTTGAATCTGCTCTATTTGAGACTTCCTTCTGCACTGATCCACTTATATTCCATTAACTCACTTTTCACATTGCAAGCCAACCAGGTCAGACAAACACAGCCTTTGTTTCTCCAACGAACTGGTTGATTATTATCACAGTTAATGTAGACGGACTTTGGTCATAGTCTGGGAAAACAAGGGTACAGGTGACATTTACTACATATGCAAACTTTTGATGCACTCATTTGTTGTGGACGACTGTATTATTCACAGATGCATAGCATGGCATGATAAAGCTGATATTCAAGGTTGCTTTCTTTTTCATGGATCTTCATTTGTATTTCCACATAAAAAGAGAAATAAAATCATACATGCGGGGGAGTTGTTTCAGATCATTTAATTGTAAAGTTCACTTCATTCTCAAACCAACCAATAATGTCAGAAAATAACAGTCACAACAAAGTCACGCTTACTTTCTTATCATAGAAAAGGAGGTCACAGCTGGTTAACGAAACACCGGAGCACTGTGATATTTGTTGCTGGGAAAAAAATCAATGATATTTACTGGCTGTGTCTCAAAAATGTGGGTGGAGGCTGCAGAAATAGGAGATATCAGACCACCAAGAGATAATCACATACATATAATGAAGTGATTAGTGAGATTAAAGAGTTGATTGTTGAGTTGTGTTCCATCCACAGTAACTCCCTGACTAATTCTGTCATGGTTCAAGAAATTGCCCTCATTCTTTGTGTGTATGTGTGTGTGTTTTTTTTAACACAGTGTGTCTTTTATTTACAAACACTAATCTTGACTAGACAAGTTAAAGGTTAGTCTTGGTTGCTGTTTCTGCGGAGGTAGCTTGATAGGAGCGTTGGATAATCAGTCATCACCCCCGTGGCTCCTACTTCAAAAGCAGCCTTTATGTCTTCATCATTGTTGCACACGAACAAATGCACCTGCAGTTACAAGTGAAGAGTTCATTTGCAAAAACAGTTAAAGCCCATTTGGGAAAAAAATGATTTGAGAGTTTTGATTAACAAGTCACACAGAGGTTGTTCCAGATCCAAAATCCATTCCTGTGCATCTTTGCTCTGTTGTGTCATTTCTACTCAGTCAAAGATACCCAGCTTCAGTTTGATTGATATTACTTGGAGTAAACAATTAAAAAAAAGATTTTTTTAAAGTTATAAAATTTGAGTAATCTGCTTTTGTAGATGAACTCTTAAAATACATGTCAAAAGAAGACAGCCTACCCTTTTCATAACATACAGTGTCATAACATGCATTGCCTGGCCAGAAATGTCTCTGACTGTGTTTAACAAAGCAGGTAGGCAGGAGCCTTCTGTGGAATAATTACTGAATAAATATTTCAAACACATTCAACAAAGTCCAATCTTCCATACTCAGGTACATGCTCATGGGGATGGAGGCGATCGCCTCCTTTGTCTCCTGCATCTTAGACTACCTGACAGGAAGACCACAATTCATCAGGCTGGGGACCAGTGTGCCTGAGACAGTAATGAGTAGCACTGGAGCTCCACAGGGGACTGTTTAGGTCCCTTCCTGTTCATACTGTACACATTAGACTTCAAATACAACTCTGAGTCCTGCCACATCCAGAAATACTCTGATGATACTGCTATTGTGTCATGCATCAGGAATGATAGAAGGAGTGCAAGGATTTGGACTGGAGTCGCAAATACCACCTCTTGTTGAACATCTCCAAGACAAAATGATACTGGACTTTCAAAAGTCTACTCTTCAGCAAGTCTGCATTGTCAGAGTGGACATCTAGGTGGGACCAAAATACAAATATCTTGGTGTACATATGGACAACAACATGGACTAGTCCCAGAACATGGATGCACTTTGTTTAAAGGGAAGGAGTCACCTATTTAGCCAAGGACGCTCAGGTCTTTTGTCATCTGCCCGAAGAAGCTGCAGGGGAATGGCTAGTGCATTCTTTTATGCTGCAGTTTGCGGGGAAGGCAGCATCAGACTGAAAGAGTATGATGGCTGGACCAATTTGTGAAACAGGCTGAATCAGTGGTTGGGGGGAGGAGGCTGGACTCACTGGGGGCTGTGGCGGACAGGCACACACAGAAGAAATTGGAGGGCATCATGGACATAGACCATCCTCTTCACCTCATTCTGCCTAAACACAGGAGCAGCTGCAGCAGATTATTAATGTCCTTATGCTGCAAGACTGAATGTTATTGAAAATCTTCAAAAGAGACATCATTTTACACATGGATTGGCCTCCACAGAGTCCAAACCTTAACCCCACTGAGGACCTTTGGGATATGCTGGAAAAATGATACATAGTACAGAATCTTCTGAAGGGAAGTAAATGTTGTGACATGTTTTCCCTCATTACATCAGACTGACTCATAAATTTTTAAATAAAGCGAGGCCCGCAGCAGCTGACAAGCCTTCAGCAGATGACTTCAATTGTTTTCATGCTCAAACTATTTCATGGCCACTCATGGCCTGATTATGGGGGTGATCTCATCCCAGCAGAGATTACTCATATCAGGATGGAGGTGATGCATCCAGGACTCACAGAAAGACTCGGAGAATGTGTTTGTTTCTGCTGAAATACCTCTGTGTACTTGGGGGCTGCAGTCTCATGGCTAGCAATAACAGGGACTATTCAGCAACATTCTTAATTCTGTTACTCATGTTTTCCATTTATCGTGTGTTTTTACAAGTCAAAATGTTATATTTATGTCTATTAATTGGAGTTTATATGGATGTACCTGAATTCCACGGGCTGCGAGGTGTTTAAAAAGACTCCTCCTCATAGTCACTCTGGAATGACATAGAATAAATAGAAAGTCTATAGCAAAATAATACACAATGTGCTGATTTGGAATCTACATTGTACATAAACATTATGTTCTTGTATTCAGTGCCTGGTTTGCATCAATTCATTGTTTGCCATATGTACATTAATGTTTTTTTAATGCTTTAGAACAGGGGTCTGCAACCTGTGGCTCCAGTGCCACGTGTGGCTCTTTAGCCCCTGTGGCTTTATCCAGTGATGGAAGTAACAGAGTTACAATAAATCAAAATGATAAAATCAACAACAAGATGAAAAATTAACTAAATAATGAAAAAATGTATTAATACTATATAATCAAGTAAATAACCAAAACCAAGAAAATGAACAAAAATAAGCAAAATGATGAACACAATTAGAATGAACCTGAACAACAGAATCTATAGCATAAACAAAATAATGAGGAAACAGAACAAGAATTCACAAAAATGACTGAAATAATATACAGTGCATCTGAAATGTATTCATAGCGCCTCACTTTTTCCACAATTTTTTATGTTACAGCCTTATTCCAAATTGGATTAAATTCATTTTTTCCCTCAAAATTCTACACACAACACCCCATAATGACAATGTGAAAAAGTGTTTTTTGAA
>JAQQAE010003505.1:0-20111 GCA_029823295.1 Pseudamia nigra | reverse complement strand
TGAGATGTTTTCTACACGGCACAGTGGAGGGGGCGCCATCATGATCTGAGAGGCTTTTTCCTTCAATGAACAATGGAGCTTCAGGTTGTGCAGAGGCGTCAAACAGCAGTTGGCTATGTGGAGATGTTGCAGGGGGCTTCGCTCATGACTGAAGGCCATCGTCTGTGTGGTAATGACTGGGTTTTTCAACAGGACAAGGCTGCAGTTCACAATGCCTGCCTGACAAAGGACTTCTTCAGAGAGATAACACCATTCTTTTGAACCATCCTGCGTGTTCCCCTGATCTAAATCCAATTGAGAAAATTTGGGGTTGGATAGCAAGAGAAGTTTACAAAAATGGACGCCAGTTCCAGACAGTGGATGCCCTCCGTGAAGCCATCTTCACCACTTGGAGCAATATTCCCACTTGCCTCCTGGAAACACTAGCATCAAGCATGCCGAAACAAATTTTTGAGGTGATGGAAGAATGGAACAGCTGCTCATTACTGAGTCCTTTTTTGAAAATTGGATTTCTATTTTAGGGGGTTATGGGTTTTTTTTTTTTTAGATGTGGTCTTAAACTTTTGATCAGCTGATGAACAGCCTATTTCAGTTTAATGGTTTGCAATAAATTGCTTACTCAAAATGTTTTCTTGTCTCACTCCCATTTCTTCTTTTTGCATTTTGAAGCACTACTGAGAACCTTCTCAGTACATTTTTGCAATTTTTCAACTGGTCTAAAAATTTTGATCAGAAGTGTATTATGGATTTTCTTGTCACCACTAGCATTCTTCTTAGGTCCCATGATGAAACACACAAAACGGTATTTTAGGTGAAAAAAGGCAGAAAAAAAAGCATGAAGTTCACGTGGAAGTTTCCAGTTGGCTGATAGTTCCCGAAAGTGAAAGTCCGCGCTCCGCATGGTCTCTCACTTTTGTCTTGTTCGCAACCCAATTTTTTTTCACGAGACGGGGCAAAATTTTGGCTGACATCTTCTTCGTAACCTGAAAAATTTGTGCGTAAATGCAATCACAACCTGAGGTTCCACTGTATTTAAATTTGTTTGATGATCTGAAACATTTACAGTAAGTGACAGATTTACAAAAAAATTAGAAATCAGGAAGGGGGCAAACATTTTTTCACAGCACTGTATATGATGCACTGGTTGTAGTGTGATTTGGTAGTACCAGTTCTACAGTAGGAGTAAAGCCAATGATACAACTAAAGTGATGCCATAATAGAAACTATCATTTTAGTCTGCATTGATAATTGTCACAACAAATGTCAAATCACCATTTTATTCAGATTTAGTAACATTTTTTAGAGAAGGTTGAAGAAACCAGCAAATTATTAGTGGTTTTAAATAATTTGTAAAACATGCAACAACACAAAACAACACAAAAGGTGCACAAGTGCTGTAGAAGACATGATGACAATGATGTAAAAGACACAGTAAAAGGTCCAAAAACTGCTTCAAAGCGGGTTTGCCAGCAGCAGAAGAAAATACAGGCCAGACTAAAACTTAATACATATAGTAGCATGACATTTTTGTTTTAGAGGTTTTGAACTAGGAAAAAAACAACAAAATTTTTAGGAAAATTCAGCCCTTTGTGTGATTTTTGCATCAGCTCAAGTCATTTTGAACCTCGAAGCTTTCATTTTGCTTTTCGTCTGTTTTATTTTATGACAATTAAGATTCTGGACATATTGCTCACAACTAGATGGAAAGCTGTGAAGACTCAGACCTCCGCTCAGGATCAGTTCCATCAACAGTTTAATCTGATGCTGTGATAAACGAGCCACACACACACACACACACACACAGTGCACCCCTGATCAGAGCAGAAATCAGCGGTCATCATGGTGCTGTCCCTCCCCACTTGCTTTGCCCTGAAACCAGCCGTCTGTCTCTCTCACACACACACACACACACCCACACAGATCCGCCACACACAACCCAGGCCCCGTGTGGAGATAAATGTGACCAGCAGTCCTCACCCCCAGCAGAAGAAAATCCAATTCTCTTTCACTTTTATCCCTGAGACTAATGTTACTGTCAAAGAAGACACCACCACCAGAGACCAGGCGACTGTGTGTTTGTGTGTGACCTCTGTGTGTGTGTATGTTGTGTTTGCTGCAGTGAGATAGTGAATTCATTTAAGGTGATGTATTGCTGTCTTTACCTACAATCTCACTGTAGGCCTCGGTGGTTTTGTTCTTGTGTTTCCATGACAAGCTTTTGACCTGTTCCTCTCCTCTCCTCCTCTTGCTCATCCACCCCTCTCTTTCCCTTCTTTCTCTGAATCCCTTTCCAATCCAGCTTTGTTTCCCCTCATTCTTCTCTTCAAATGTTTTTCCAATTCACACGTTACACCTACACCAGCTTATTTATGTCCCCTCACTCAGTCTGTCTTTTTCTTGTGTTCAAGCAGTGATAGTTTTATAGATATTGCATTATGATCAAAGGCGTGTTGCCAAAGTATGAATGGTAAATAATAAATAAAGGACCAGAAGAGCATTCAGAGAGCACAGACTTCCCACTAAGGCCAAGCGTCCACTCATCTACTCATCTCATTTGTCTGTATTATTTAACTACAAGCAAACCACAAAAAAGTCATGGTTTCCACCTTTTTGTTGGGTGCTGCTACTTTCTATCTGAACTGATTTACCACATTTTCAGTTAAAGACTCTAATGCTAAAGAAAGTTTAATCAATGTCCAGCCTCCACTACTGAATCTGCTCTGAAATGTCATGCTTTGTTCTTGGGCTGTACCCTATAATCCCAACAAGTTTTATGAAAATTGACTCACTAACTGACAGATACAAAGAATTTCTATATTTCAATAAAATGTAGGAAAAGAAGGGAGTTTAAGTCCAGGGTGGGTAATAAAACAATTTCAAAACAGGCCTGTGACAAATTTATGTCAGTAATAAACATAAGCTTTGGACATTTTCATTCAATGTGGACAGATCCAATTGTGTTTCACACAGTAGAAATAAATGTCACATGTGCACTTTGCAGGTGTGCTTCATATTCCATGTATCATGCTTCATATTCCAAGTAAATCTCAGAAGGCCATTTGACACATTAACAGATAAATATTTCAACTAAAGTGGAAAGCACTCAAAGAGTACAAGCCTCTGCCAAGACAGCTGTTTCACCAGATCCAAAATGTTGCCAGGATCCACAGCAGTCTGTGTGATGTGGTTGAACCTAAAATTATGTTATCCTTTTTCCAGATATTATTTGTAGAGTTAAATGCAAAAGTGTTGGGGAAAAAAACACCCTATCTCTCAATAATAAAAAAAAAAAATCTTGGACCTAGACAGTGATCCAGATCACACTCAAAATATATTCTGCTGTTCCTTGTGCCATTTCTGAAAATCTGGACATAACCTTTAGAGCTATGATGATAACAATCCATGTAAGTTGATGGAAACATAACCTCCATGGGGAAGGCAAAAATAAAAATAATTCTACACTGCACTGTGGTCTCACTTAACAAAGACATTATACTGTATGGAATGGAATGCTTTATTGGTCATTTGTTTCCAACTGCAAGCAGCACAGAAAAAAAAATGAAATGATGTTTCTCCGACTGAGGAGGAGAGGCCGCAGCAACATGGGTCGCGCTACCCTTTATACACATTAGACATAAACTCACTGACCACACTGCATTCAGATCATTGCATAAATTCTGCAATCAGCATTGTTTGGAATGCAAAACCACATGGGCACTGAAAAAATAAAATTACATTTTTTGAACTTGCAGAATTATCAGATTTTTATTTTGAATATCTGTATCGATTAGCTGATCACCCAGGCCTAATCTGAATATTTTTTGCTATACATACTTCTGTTTTCACTACAGTTTCCCACCATATCTTTAGTGCTGTCTTTATCTCTCCACCATGTTTTGCCCAGCATCTCTGTGGTCTGACTGTGGAAATGCAACCTATTAATCACAACTGACTTAGTCTGTGTGTTTACAAACCCCCCCAACTCTCACACACCATCATTTGTAACTGCACTTTGCGTGTTTGGCTGTGATTGGCAAAGCTTGGCAGTAGGGGGTTGTACCTAGGGACAAAGCTATAAAACAGGCAAAACTGCTATTTTTAGTGTGTGTGTGTGTGTGTGTGTGTGTTGTGAGTGTATGTGTGATTGCAGGTACTTTGTTAATCATTTGTAAGCCCCGCCAGATGCCATGCAGGGGACCAGAGTGCATGGGGCCTGTCAGTCAAACACCCCTTCATCACACACAAACACACACTCATGAAGGTGCAGGTGCACAACGATCCAAACACAGCCCCTTCCCCTTGAGGCTGATTAGTATTCATGAGATCTCAGGAGGCCTCCTTATACACGCACACACACTTGCACACATATTCTAGTGGACTGGTCCATTCTAATTATCTCCTGGCGTTTATGGAGAGGGCTGATTAGAAGCTGTCAGTGTGACTGATGACGATATGCCATGTTATCCCCCAGAGAGAGGAAAAGAGACAGAGAGGAAGGCTGGCCACAGCTGTGGACTTCACTTCTTCTCTGGCCTCATCTCTTTATAGTTTGTTGCTTTCTTCCTTGTAATTCTGCTCCTCTAATAGCTGCCTTGTTATATCTCTTTGTAGGTAAGCCAGTAATGATCATAACCGAATTCATGGAAAATGGATCTTTGGACACTTTCCTCAAGGTGAGTCATGACTGCCTGGCTCTGCTGGAAGGAACACAGCACTCATATCCGCCCAATGTCAGGGCCACAAGTCCTTACAAAGGCCCTGTGGAAATTGATGTTGCAGCTGTAAAGTGTTTGAAAAGGTAGAGATCATTTCCCACAAAATTGCTGTATTTGAAGGTATATTATCTTAAAAATATATGAAGATATCTGTCCAAATATGGAGAATTGAAGAGGTTTTACTGGTCCGTGGACTTATGTTCCACCCATCAACAAGTTTAAATTTTAAATTCATAGCAATCCCCATTTGGGATCAATCAAGGTTCCAAAACATTCTTTGGTTTTAAACGGGCATTTATTGTCGGACAAAGTCTTCAACATGTGTTTAAATGTATCTTGTATCCTGTTTCAACTGTATCTTCAACTGTGTCTTCAACGATGTCAACCACAATGCCATCAACAATGCCGTCAGAACTAAAAAAAGAAATACAAATTTTATTAGCTGATGGATAACGAGAAACTTACACACAATGAAGTAGAAATGCACGTAAAACACGTATGACACAGAAAACCAACAAATTTGTACCTCATTAACCGCATTAACTGGAGAGGAATTTAAAAAATGACTATATAAACTTTCCTGTTAAGGACAAACTCCTTTATCGTCTGGGCAAACTTCCTATGCCTTGTCACTAGTAAACATGACTTACACAATGACTTATACTCGTGATTCGTCCTTTAATATACTCTTACCCAAAGCTTTGATCCTTTACTTCCTCAAAGGATCAAAGTCAAAGCTGCTTCTTCAAAAGAACTCTGAGAACAATGTGGACATGTGGAACAAAAAATTAAGTTCCCTCTTACCTGTCAATGTGCTTTTAAGTAAATATTAAATAACAAATTAAACATATGAGCACTGGCTCTAATGGTAGCTACAATGGATTCACCACAATTACATCATCACTGTAAAAGACAACTTCCCATATTATAAATATAAATGTAACATCCAACTCCTTTCTATTAACAACATATTTGACAGAATGAGCTTCTTGAGCTTATGGCTCATTTCACCCTTATATATTGTTTTAAGAAAAACCTATAGAAACGATGCACTATAGAAAACAAAATGGACACTAACTGAAACATACAGATGAACGTTTCATCATCGCATGCTGTTTGATTCTGTATCTAAAATGCACTTAATGTCCATATCTCAGAGGAACAAACTGCTGACAGACAAAGAAAATAATGTGTATTACTTTGTGTGCACTTTTCCCCCATTAAGAGAAACAAAAGCAAACAGTTTATATCCAATGCAATGAAACACAAAAAAGGTAGGGTATGGATATTCAACAGAAAGAGAAATGAGCAACAGAAATACCCTGAGAATTAAATTTTACTACCACAAACCCAGATTTCAAAAGACTGAAGATTCCTCTTATAGTATCAAAAAGTAAGTCCTGAAAAGCTGATATCTTTCAAGGTTACAACTGAACCTCTTGTCAGGGAACAGATTTTAAATCAAAGTACAGCTGTGGAGGTATTTCTTTGTTATTGAAATCGACAACATGACCAAGGTTAGAAGAATCTGTCACTCAATATGCCATTAACCAAGACTTTGTTCTGAAGGAATGGATATTTCAAGACAGAAACCTCACAAAGCTGAAGTGATATTAGGTTAACATCAGTAATCTTCATTCTTTCTAAATTAACAGGAGGTTGCAATGCATTTCCTCAAACATCACATACAAATTTAGCAGATTTTCAAGGTGGTCTATGCATCAGGAACACAAAGTCACCATTCATGAACCCTGTTGAAATTAGTATCTTAGAGCCCCTGAATCAGATTTTGCATAACTCAGATGAACACAATTTTGCAACCTCAGTGTGCCTCATATTGATGTCCCCCTGATTCATATTCAGAGCTGTTTGTCAGCCAGTAAAATCACTGCAGTGCTCCAAAGCCATTAAGTCAGTGATGATAGGCCCATCACTAAATAGACACTAATCCCATCAGCAACACTGAGGCAAAAATGAAATGAAATCTGACAGATGAAAATGGCTAAAGAATATCATACTGAAACACACAGTCATATGGAGGCACATGTGTGTTGTCTGTTACGGTGTGTTTTGTCAGGACTCGTAAAGAGGTGCCACAGCAGTCCAATATAATTATGGAAAGAGTTTCCTGGACTTTTACAGCTCGTCCGCGCTTCTGGCATCCATATGTGTCTTTAATTATACTGACCATTTATTAAGTGGCTGTCCCTCAGAAATAACAAAACCACTGCCCTGTCAGAGAAGCTTCTCAGTCTCTATCACATAGTTCTTTAAGTTTCTTTTTTAAAACACTTTGACAACAGCAGCATGCTACAATTTGCCAAATAAATCTCATTTTCCATCTTTACGTTTGTCATCTGTCTCATTCATCTCCTTATCTAACCTCTCTGCCCTGCATTTGTCTACTCTCTCATTCTCAGCCCTTCCCACCCTTTCCTCCTCCTTCCTGGCAGTCCAGTGTGGTGGGCAGATTGATAGAGGAAGTCTGTAGGTTTGTTAGACAGTCCAATCAATCAGCATCTCACAAAACCACCAGCTAATTAACTTACTCCACAGCTGCCGAGGGAAAGAGAGAGAGAAAGAAGTACAGAAGAAGGAGAGGGGTGCACAGATGCAGAAAGATGAGGGAAAAAAGAAAGATAGATGAAGACAGAATCAAAGTAATACTGAGACTGAGACTGAGGAGAGACAGAGATAGATGGAGAGAACAAAGGGACAGAAGGAAAAAGAGATGATATAAAGGAGAAGGGGTGACTGATAACATGGATAGGTTTTTAACGGGGACCGTTGGCCCCGGGCAGAAATAATTGGCAGGGGAAGGTGAGCTGGACCGTCATCGATCAGCAAGCTCTGCTCTCTGCCAAAGACCGCTCAAATCTGAAACCGAGTGAGCTCTGCTTGGGTATACAGTCAGTGTTTGAGAGGAAAGTTTTGCCTGCTCTGTCAGATTCAATCCTCTTCAAGTAGGCTTTTTTTTCTGATCCTTCATTGATCCCTGGTAGGAGAAATTCATCTTTTGCTTGCGGGACTCCACAGAGAGGTCAAAATGCAGGGCTAGCAGGATCTGGAAGGGATTCAAAGTCTTGCTCAGGGGCACATCAGAAGTGTGGATTCCTGCCATTGCAGATACTTGAGTCCTGGCCTAAACTTTCACTTCAAGCCGAGGTTGTTAAAAGACCCGGCCCTAATCAGTGTGTCACCCTGCTGCAGCTTAATGTCAGCATTTTTACCCTCTCTGTGCAATGGATTAATTCATCACTCTCCCTGTTGCTTTCCAGAAACATGATGGTCAGTTCACCGTGATCCAGCTCGTTGGGATGTTGCGTGGCATCGCCTCTGGTATGAAGTATCTGTCAGACATGAGTTATGTTCATAGGGACCTGGCAGCTCGAAACATCTTGGTCAACAGCAACCTGGTGTGTAAGGTGTCCGACTTTGGGCTGAGTCGCGTTCTGGAGGACGACCCAGAGGCCGCCTACACTACAAGGGTAAGAGACACTGCTCTGGGCTGTAATTGTCATGAATAGCACACAACCAATATGTTTTTTTAATCATTGCTATATTAATATCAAGGAGACAAATATTTGGAGTGTGCCTCAGTGGCTCACCTGGTAGTGCACACCCACATGGCCTAGGCCGAATCACAGAGGATACTCTTCTCCTACCTCTCCTCTCTCTGTCTACTGTATCTACTGTGTCAAATAAAGGATAAAAACGACCCAAAATAAATCTTAGGGAAAAACACCCAAAATATTTGGAATAACTATGCATTTACAGTATTAAACTCCCAGACAAAACTTAATTAAAAGAAAACTTTTTACTCTTACCTCAACAGGAAAAGTGCAGAGAGCTCCCAGCTGCTTTTTGTTGAAACTGAAACAGCTCTCTTAAGTTTTATCAAGTAAATGTAAATAAAATTACATTTGTACTGATTTACTAATTGTGTCTCAATTAGCAGTCCCAGTTCAGCAGCGTGAGACTGTGGTGCAGACAGAAGAGTGGTGATGCAGACAGAGAGAGGCAGCTGCAGTTGTGGATTTTTTAATTAATTAATTTTATCATGTAAGGGTATAAAGCTTAGAAATAGAGTAGTAGTGCGTAAAGTGAACTGACAGTATAGGCTATGTTCACACTGCAGGCAACGGTGGCCCAGGTCTGATCTCTTCACGGTGAAACTCAGATCTGTTTTTTTTTTTTTTTTTCTTGATGGCACATTTCAGTTCTGATTTGGGCCTCTTCCACATGTTGTCCTGAATCGGATATAGATCTGTCTTTTCAATTTTCTTTTCATTGTCTTTTTCAAATTTGTGAAAACTGTGCAAAACAACAGGGTTACTAAAGCACTATAAAGTAGTTCATTTGAGTTCAAACTTAAATATGTACAGAATTAAAATGCAACATACTGTACAGTGGATCCAAAATTATCACATAATAAATCCCTGCTACGGACCATTTTAAGGAGAACTTGGTAATACATATTTCTGTTGTATTTGTAGTAAAGTAAAGTTTAGATTGCACAAATGTTTCCCTGGAGTCAAGTATTTTTACAAGTCGTATTAGTAGTATTACTGAAGGAGGCATTCTGAACACTTCTAACTCCACTCTTTTTGTGCGTGTGGAACATTTTAGGACTATGACCAGTTCACACTGGAATCTTCTTCTGGCCACATGTTAGAACTTAACGAGAACAAAGCCAAAACAAAAAATCTGATATGAACAGGAGATCAGAACTGAGCACTAAGACAGTGTGAACATGTTATTATGAGGTAGTATAATAAATTCTATTAAATTTGGTGAATCAGTTTCCAGGATATGGGTATAACTTCATGAAAACATTTCCCACATCCGTTATTGAGAATATGACCCAGATCTTCTCCAAAAGTATCACTTCAAAGCCGGGATGAAACAAAGCCACAATCACAATTTTTGTCAGTTTTGTCTTTTTAGTTAAACTCATAACATGCGAACAAATGCATAAAGTCAAAACTATGAGCTCCTCTTATGAAGTTTTTGGAGAAAAAAATTCAGGATTTCTGACCTGACAAATGTCAATCCCTGGTCATGAATTTATCTTACTTAAAGTTCCAGGTTATATTACCTATCTGACCTGGAAACAACACCTTAAAAAATAAACAAAACTGACAAACATATGCAGTATTTGTTTTGACTCATTCTGAAGAAAACCGTGGTTCCATTGTTAGAACAAAACACATACAAACTCCTCCTCCACTTCCTATTTTGCCCAAATATAGTTAGATTAAGACGACTATGGTAACATCATCATCCTCTCACAGATCACAGAGAGAATGAACAAACTCAACCGTCAGTGAGTTAAGCTACTGCGGAGTAACTCATCTAAAATGCCCACAAGGAGATGGCATTATTCATATTCATAGGAAGTGTTGGGGATGTTATTTTTAATATGGCATTAGCATTGCCCTGGGAGGAGTGTATCAGCCGCTGACTGCTCTATTGCAATCTCTCCCATATACACACACACACACACACACTGATGTCAGGAGACCTAGATGGAGAGCTGCAGGCATTGGGGGGAGGCCGAGGCGGAGATGAGGAAGAGACAGAAGGAGAGGAGAGGATATCAAATAAGACTGAGATCGAGGGATGCTGAGAGAGCGGCAGAATAAGAGAAGACAGGGGGAAGGATCCAATGAGAGCAGTTAAGAGACAAAAAAAAGAAGATGGGGAAGGGGTGGACAGGGGGTGGTGAAAACAAAAGTACAGTGCCGAGTGACTTGGCAGCTTTGTCTTTTATTTGACTTTGACCATGCAGAGATGGGGAATGCTAGGTGGTGCAGAGGCAGCTGCAGCATTTTAAAAAGCTGAAGCCAACCCTATAGAGGTACAGTGTGCAAATACTGTGTGTGTGTTAGACAGAGCAGGAGAGAGGGTGGGGGTATCTGGCTGCCTGTTGTGTCCATACAGTGAGCTTCATGGGATTCTTTTGATCTGTGCATCAACAACAAAGGCATGCAGGCAAGCAGCATGAAAGAATAATAAGAAAACTGATGACAGAAGAAAGACAAGCGCAAGTAGAAGCAGTGGGCCAAAAGTATTCCTCCCTTGTGAACGTATTAGAGAGAAGTGCTGTTTTGTTAAGCTGGTGTATTGTCTCACCTGCTCTCTTTAAGGGAGTGCTGCACTGTTTCTCTGCAGGCACCATCTTATCTTTGTCATTCCTACTGTATATCATGATTTATTAAAGCGTTCAGCCAGTAACCTACAAACAAATATTTACACTGCCACACATAGGCATGATAAAGCGGCACATTTTCAATAACACAGCCAAAAATGTGTTGACTGTTTTCTTTCAAACGTCTACAGGGAGGAAAGATCCCCATCAGATGGACGGCCCCAGAGGCCATCGCTTACAGAAAGTTCACCTCGGCCAGTGATGTGTGGAGTTACGGCATCGTCATGTGGGAGGTGATTTCATATGGAGAGAGACCTTACTGGGAGATGTCCAACCAGGATGTGAGTCAGAAACACATACATAACCTTCAATTACATCATAGAAATCATGCATCAGTGTGTGAACTGTATTTTAAGGGGACCACATTTTTGTCACTTTCCATGGTCAGACATGAAAGATGCAACATTTATAAGGCACTTTTGAGGTTTTATTCATTCCATTTAGTAGGAATATGAATGATAGAAATAAGGAAAGATATGCTCTTGGCTTCTTTAATAGCATACACAGAATTTCAGAAAACACCTGGTGTAGCTCTTATTTGCCATTAGTTTTATTAGTTAGAATTATGCATGATCAGTAGTAGCCACTTTTAAGCATGATCTGCTCTATTCACATTGTATTAAGGGGACCCAACCTTCCTATCTCTCCTATAGTCATCTTCATGTTGTAATAACTGACATCTTTATTAAGGGGTAGAAAATGAATGAATGTCTGCAGTTAGTCCTACTGCACCACCATAACCACAAAAAACATCCTGACACCCTTGGATAATGTGCAAAGGAGCCTGCACGCATGCGCTACATGATGGAATCCATGGCACAGGCAGGAAAAGGGTGTGGTCAACAAATGCGGATTTGTATTAAAAGCCACAGGCACCCTGTTTGATACAGACATGGTAGAATGAAGGACTTCTATCTCCTGTACTGATCATAGAACTTGTCTTTACATTCTTGTAGGTGATCAAAGCAATAGACGAGGGCTATCGTCTTCCTGCCCCGATGGACTGCCCTGTGGTGTTGCACCAGCTTATGTTGGACTGCTGGGAAAAGGGGCGCAGTGACAGGCCAAAGTTTGGCCAGATTGTCACAATCCTGGACAAACTCATCAGAAACCCAGCCAGCCTCAGAGACCTGGCCAACAGCTCAGTATGGTCAGTGGAGAGAAGCTTTAATTCACAGTCACTCACCTATTCAGTTTGGTCCTCAATGTATTGGACTAAATGCATGAATTAAAGACAAAGATTCAGTGTTCACTGTTCCTTATGAAAATTCAGATCATTGATTTTTATTAGCAAGGAAAAAGATGTGTATACAGGATAGTGAACTGGCAGAATCTCTAAGGAGTTGTGCTTTTACATTTCACTTGAATTACTTTGGCATTTACCTTGGCTAATGCTCACAACCAGTCCCCCATAGAGTTTGCAAGAAAATGTGCTGAGGAGAGAAAAAAAGTGTTCTAGCACAACTAAGGAGACCATAGGAGCTCAATAGCACAGCTATAAAAGACCTAAACAGCTTAAAGACAGCGTCCTGTGACCAAAGAGGAGGCTTTTACCTCTAGTCTAGGAGACATTGGAAAACTTTACAAACAGTACTGTCTGGAGCATTAACACATAAGTGTATTCAACTACTACTGCATATGCTTACTAAGCTCGAGCATGCAAATGAATAAACACACAGATAATTTATAACAATTTATGGCTACAGCAAACAGATTAATGCAAGGTGAAACAAATCAAATGGTTCCACAAGAAGCAAAGTGGACTTAAACACAGCAGGATCATCAATCACACTTACCATTAATGAGTAATTTGTGGGCTTTATATTTTCTTTTCACTATGGATTTATTTCATTCTGCTGTTGTTGCAAAATTCTACCTAGTTTAAATACCGTAAATGACCATTAACTATTCCCAAGTGTGTAGAATGCAGTTTTATTATAATGAATGCCCTAATAATAGTTATACGTATTTACAAGTAAATCACTCTCACAAACTGTTAGACACCCAATAGGCCGAAACATCATTGAGATGTGCCTTGTTTCCAGCAGGGAGGACCCGTCCACCCCAGAGTTCAGTGTGAGCACAGTGGATGAATGGTTGGATGCCATTAAGATGGGCCAGTATAAGGAGAACTTTTCCAGTTCTGGATATGTCAGCTTGGACTCAATCCTCTACATTAGTGTCAGGTACAGACAGCCTGTGTCTCTTACTGTTGTTACATGAAAAACTTGAAAGGTCAAGAGTGTCTGCAAAAAGACATATTAGATTGTACTGAGTGGCCTTGGATGGTAAAGAACAGGATTTACACAAATGTCTCACACAGGAAAACAATGAGTTTTTTTTTCCTTGTGAAAGTCTAAATCTGCAAGTAATCAATCTTTTTTTTTTTTTGCTTCAGTGAACTGGCCAAGATGGGTGTGACTCTGGCTGGCCACCAAAAGAAGATCTTGTCCAGTGTGCAGAGTCTGCAAACCCAGGGGACGCACGTTCAAGTATAACAGTTTCCACATAAACACAAAGTGAGACAGAGCCAAAATGGATGCTCCTGTGGAGAGTACCCCACTGAAATGGAATTGTAATGGATACTCTGTGCTTGGGCCTCCATTGACTTTGAGACACACTGAGATGGAGACAACATGGATGCTTGACTCCTTCACCTTCTTGCAGATTCACCATTATTCCCATTCCCGATGGGCACTACCAGCTTTAGCATTCAGACTTCCAGCAACACAGCCACCATTATGGCGCAACAGAGAGACACATGTCCAACAACAAGCCAACATCTAAAGCATCCCAGACCATTTCACATCATATCAGCTCAACAAAAGAAGAAAAAAAAGATTTTTAACAAAAGAATGACAAAAACAACTTAGAATATAATTATTATCACTGTCTGTGAGGTGTACAGTTGGTTTTTACTGTCCTTTTGTTTGAGTTTTCACCATAAAGAGTTTAAAAAGGGTCAGATGATATGTATATGTGTAGATATATGTTTATATGGACTGTGTGTCCCACAAGTGTAGAAATGGACCTAACGTTTGTATTGGTGGTGAGGTTTATATTGCTCAAACTTAATAAGAGTATTACCTAGTACATGTAAGGCCCCTTTCATTGCTATCTGTTTACAGAAAGCCAGGAAATGAGCCAAGATTCTGAACAATGAATGTGTGGGGTAAGGGGAACAGTAACTGGACCTTAAGAGATAGAGAGGGATGTAGATTTTACTAGCTCGTGTAGATGGAAGTATGATTCATTTAAATAGTGTATTTGACCAGTTCAAGGGCTTCCCCAGTGACTGCTCACACTTCAGTGGAAACTAGATCCATGCACATTTGTCTGCTTGCAACTATAAGTGAGTGCAAATAAAAACAGCAGAAACTGCTCACGCTGCAGTTAGCACTAAGAAATTTTTACTCTTCCACGATCTATTCCAATCAACATTGTATATAAAGAAGTAAAGTATAATGTTGCTGGGAATATTTCAGCTCAACAGTTTGCCTTCCCATATTTCAGGTGTGATGAGAAAGTTTTAGTGTCTTGTGCTGAGAAAAGGTGATGCAAAGGTCATGTTAGAGTTGACACTGTTAAGAACGTGTAGCTGTTTTTTTCAGTGTTGTACCATGTACAGTAACCTTCAAACATTCATACTACCATTTCTATACTACTCAGTGTCCATGGCTAAAAAGTTACACAAGGCCAGTCACAGTAATTACACTGTTTGTCCAAATTGTCAGTTTGGTGAAAAAAAGCTCTGGAAAGGACCTTTTTTAGCAAGGTGCAATATCTGCAGTGATAGTTTTCAGCTGTGCCACAATGTGAGGGTGAATTTTACTAAAAAGATGATTTTTGTGTCTTGTACTGTGTCACTCTCTAGTTATCAGTCATGCCAACCCATTTCAAGCATCCCTAGTTTCACCCTTAAGGTGAATTTTCAAAACAATGTTGACAGCAACAGCAAATAAACTGGTTCATTGGTTTTTCCCTTATCAGAAAGAAACTGCTTCTTATCATATTAATTACAAGTTAAGACATGATGGAACCCTCTTTGTGTGCACTGCATTAATAGCACTGAACCTGCTTTTAGTGTATTCCTGAGCTCAGTTTTAATATATGTGGTACTCTATAGGACCAACAGTTGCATAAAGTACAGTATATATGATTGTATTATAGTGTAAATTATGTACAGTGTTGATTCCAATGTTAGAATGTTTGTAATGATAATGACGATGATGATGATGATGACTGATGTACTTTTATTGTGAAAAAGAGATTTCCGAAGTACTCGTTCAGGGGCGGGTCATGCAGGAGCAAGTGACATGATTCGTTGGTCTGAACAAAGGAATGTAGCATGGTTGCAAAGATACAGCTTTGATTGACAGGTGACAGTGACTGCAGTTTGTACCATAGCGTTAGAATGAGTAGAATGGACTCTCCCCCCACTGGAGTTGCTTCTAGGAGTAATCATACGTTACCAACTTTAAAATGTTTGCCAAAGCAAGCAGGCATGGCCGTAATGGACAGAAAATTCAGTAAGTCTTACTGTCTTTGGCCCTTTCTTTTTGTTTAAAAATGCACAATTCATTAATACAAAATACAGCACATTTACACTTAAAAATATTACTCTGTCAAAACACTTTGCAGCTGGAAATTAATCATATGTGTCACACACAAAACACATGTCTGGACGTGTTAGTACATTCTACTCTTGCTAACTCTATGATTTCACTCTAGCGGACTTCCCTTGACCGCTGGCCTTTTAGATGCCTTATTTACTGAGCTGTTGTTCTTTTCCGTTGCCCTCTAGAGGTGATATTAGGAGTAAAGTGTATGTACAGGTAGTATTTATCTGTGTTTTAAGATGACCGCACATCAATACCCTCTTTTTGTAAAATTCCAGAGACAGCTTCAAAATTCAGGCACCTTCACTCTGATTCTTCGAAATAGCAGAAAACATAAGGGTCATAAACGTAATGACCCAAAAAGTTGGAGAAAATATTAATTATTCTCATTTATTCTCATAAAAATCACTAATGAAGGCAAATGATGAATGTGGTCTTACATATTTGTTTGCATAATTGCAAAAAAAAGTTTTGGGAAAGACAAGAAATCTAAAAAAAATATGGGAACATGGCAATAATGTCCATTTCTTTTCACTTGGTTCAACACCCCCAGTTAAGACATTTACAGTGTGCTGAATTTATGCTCCTCACACTGATTTCAGCATCTGAAACCAGGTTTTGTGTCACTCTTCACCTTCTCAAGGTTAGCTGTGGGTTGCTTTGCTTGATCTCAAATAGAGTGTGTTTGTCCTCCATTTCCCACACGATCAGTATTGTCCATGAGTGATTCTCTCTTCCTAATCCTCCTCTTCCTTCTCTTTCTTTCTTTGGCCACAATGCTTATTTGTCCTCATGCCAGTTTCTTCTGCGTTGCTTGTTGTAAAGGGTGTAGGCATTCTAACGTCTTTCATGTTGCTGTAATAAATATGCTAATATTTCTAATTTCTCACCTGAAGCCTGCGATGTATTTTCTTTCACACATCCTCTGCTGTTTTTTTCTGTCTCCTTCTATCTCAGACACATACACACAAACCAAACCAACCGCTGGAGTTTACAGAATATGACTGTATAAAATTCAACATAAAAGAATTATGATGAAGACCTATTTCTCTGCAAAGCCTAAAGGTATCAAAATTTGTTTTGGTGAGCCAGTCTGTCTGAAATTCATAGGATGGTTTCATTTGTCCCCAGCTCTGCTTTAATGCTGATAGTGGTGGTGAAATTCCCATCATAACATTTCTGAATGGTAAAATATGGCCATGCTGCAACCACATCTTCATTATCAGTGTACGTGTGGGTGTGTGTGTTCCTTGCTGAGAGATAATCTTCTCTCCAGGGAGTGGGAGGTCAGTGACTCCTGGCCTTGGTTAACCCCTTAATGCACTGGCCCAGTTGCTGTCACTCTATGTTAGAGCCATTACACCTCATTTAGCCCATCATATTAGGCTCCGTATTCCCATATCGCGCACTTGCTCCAGGTCTCTCTCTTTCGCACACTCACACAGGGCTAGACATACCAAAATTCAGGGCCTGTTCTCCATTTCCTCAGTGTCTATCTCCTCCTACTACCCTCCCCTTAATCTTTCTGCTGGCCTCACACATCCCCATTTTTCCTCCCATCCCTTCCTATCCATCCCGTGCAGACAGACAGAAAGGTTGTGACTGTATCCCTGACCTCGAGTCCCCCATTATCTCTCCTCTCCATGCTTTTTTCTCTTCTCACAGCTTTCTAATTTCCCACACCTCCATCCATCTATCCATCCAACCATCCATCCAAAAGTTTTCTCCACATGCAGCTCACTCTTTGAGGTCAATTGCCTCTTTCTGTCTCATAGCTATCACTACTAGGCTCCCTTTTACCATCAAAGGCCAATCCATAACTTTGGGGTTTTTTATCTCCAGGTTTCTCAACATGGAAAATGTCATCTCATGTATTTACTAAGGGTAACATGGAGGCTACTGGAACCCAAAGGCGTAGGCGATTGATTCATCATACATCTGCTATTGGCATCATGTGAAAAGGTCGGGTGTCCCTATGGAGAACACTTTAAAAGGCCACTGGTGACTGATGAGGCTGTCATGTTTGTATTACATGTATGGACAAGTAACCCTGTATCTTGTGCTTCTCTCTGCTCTTCATTCCTACTCTGGCTCTCTATGGCACAGACACACACACACACACACACACTCCCATGGGAATTGTAATTGGGGTCCTCTGTCATGCTGTCAGGTGTGGGTTTGAGTGTCCCCTCATGTGCAACAGCAGACATTAAAATAACACAAGAGACCAAACAGCTATAGATCCACAGTGACCTCTGCAGGGTCAGCCATATGTGTATGATGCGTCTAGGTAGTTGTTATTAAAGCATGTCCAGAGCTGATTGGTGTGAGTATGAGGAGAAAAGCTACAGATAAAATCTAAACCAGGAGAAAATTTAATCCATTATTGGTTAAATTTGCCGAAGTTCCTGCTTTGTCGCTCTGATTGCCTTGCGTGTGCCCTCTTTAATCAAATATGGTGAGCTCAGACAGGCTCTGTGTTTCCCAGTCCACACACACACATGCACACATCACTGCTTTTCTGTCTCATGAGGTTTTAGTTTGCTATCAAAGTGATTTCCTGTCTCAAATTTTCATCAGTAATCAAAGTTCCTGATTGAATTTGAAAAGTGAGCCTAGCTCTATAAATCACATTATATGCCTCACTCCCATCATGCCTGCTCTCATCAGCCACAGGAATGAGACGCCACACTGTGTATTTGCCTGTGTCACGGTCTTTGTATATGGGTGTGTGTTTTTGTGCATGAGTTGTGGCAGGAAAATTGATGCTGGCAGAACTGTGATTTGATCCATGTTGTTTTTTGCTGGGACAGAAAAAGAAAAAAGGAGCAGTGGTGAAAGGACTAAACAGATAACACACCTGGCCTCATTGTCATTGGAAACATTCTTTACATTTGTCAAATGTACACTGTGGTCAGATTCCTTGCATCACTAAGATCACACAGAGACATTTTTTCCTCGTTGGCATCAAATAAGAGAAATATTTCCAAACTTGCCACATATTGCCTTGTCCAAGTCAAATAGTACTCAGAAAATAAGAATCAGCAATAATAAAGTCTGTTTTGGACATCTTTTCACCACCTTTAATCTGAAGCAGACGGAGCAGAAGCAAGCAGATGAGAAGGAGCAAAGTGGAATAAATGGTGTTTGAGGTTAAAAAAAGAAAGTGAAGAAAAACTTGGAGGGGTTAGAGGGACTGAGATAATATTGACCACATAATCCCTCACAGATGTGTAAATCACACCTTAATGCCTGGCAGACATGACATGCTGAACTGCTTTTGGATGACTTAAGAGCTACCCAAACCATGCTCTTTATCGGTAGGGTGACAATCTAAATTTAAAATAAATGGAGCAATGTAGCTCATTTGCCCTTTTATAAATTATACAAACAGATAAATATGTGCTGTGTGTTTTCCCAGGTTTTGAACTCATTTATGTTCAAAACATCTCAATTTATTTTAATTAACTGCTAATGCATTCCTCCCCAGAAACACGCACCTACAGTACAGTAAATCTTCACTTCTGTGTAACGGCTGATTGCAGCATATTGCGTGATTGTTGCCTGAGTGTACATGTGTATTTGTGGCGGAGAGACATGACTGTTCCTTGTGCGCTCTATGTGTTTATGTGTGTTTCCTATCCAGTATAATCAAAAGGCAGCTCCTCAAGTGCCATCAATCAAGCTTTGATGTTAGTGGGAAGAGCCTAGAAACCACATCACCCCCCGGTATGTGGCGAGGATGGGCCAGGAAAAGCTGTTTCAACATTGGTGGATTCATTGGAAATGTTTTCTAAACCAAACGGGAGATGCAGAAGCTCAGTGGACTTGTAACTCATCATCTATTTTAAATAACTTGTCCAAAATGTGGTCATCTCTGGGCACTCTGAAATGTCTTGATGTTTGAAAAATACATGTTTTCGTAGTTTATGGTAGTGATTTATTTAACATCAAAGCATCAAATCTCTATGGTTCTATTTTGAGCATCTGCATACTCATACCAGTTTCATCATCCTGTTTTTTTTCTCTGCATCATCTTGAATCTTGTTCTCCTCTGAACAGACATAACATGATGCTGTAAATGAGGATGGATTCACAATGATCTTCTCTCCCACGACACTCAGCACAAATGGAAACGAGTACACTTCTGTTATTAAAAAGAAAAATACCCTCAAATAATAAGAGGTGTTCCAGTTGAAAACCAACAACAAAACCAAGGTGCAGCTCCAGAGATACCATTACAAAATTCAATTTTACTGTAATTAAATGTGAGGAAAAAAAGTCAAAAGAGTCAAAAAATATTTTCAATATCAAAACTGTTCAGTCAAAGTGAGGCATTCAAGCCTCATTCTGAATCTGAAAGATAGGATTTGATACCATGAAGCTGCCAGGACATAGTATTTTTCCAAAGATATAGAGTAGTGTCTTTTTTCTTGATTTATGAATGGACAGAGCAGAATACAGGCAATCCTCGTGTTACGGTCGAGTTCGGTCGCGTTGTAACCCGAATTTCCGCGTAAGTCGGAATTAACCCTTTAATACCCCCTAAATACTCCTTAAATCTCT
>JAQQAE010003504.1:0-20113 GCA_029823295.1 Pseudamia nigra | reverse complement strand
GTTGTCCCATGAAAAGATATAATTAAATATCTGCAGAAATGTGGGGGGTGTACTCACTTTTGTGAGATACTGTATCCCCCACTGGTTTTCTTTGTGTAAATGGAATCTGTGGTCTCAGTAAAGCTCCCTGACTAAAAACCAAAAGAACCTGTATGTCAAATAAAACTATAATGGGTTTATACTTGTGTCTGTTATATGTTTTATTTTCATCTGAATATGCTTAGTGTTTCCATGGTTATATAAAAACTGGAATTCAGTCAAGTATGAAGTGATCAGCTGCATTTGATTCAAAAGTTACTGTTGGCAGCAGATACCTAGCTTACCAACTTTCAGCACAGCTTACAGTGTAAATATATCCTATTACTTCCAAGTTCTCAGAGTAGAACACAAAATCTGTTACAGGAATATTAACTCATCTTCCTCCTTACCTTTGGCTATTGAGCAACTGTAACAAATGTCAGATGGTGTTTTTTGATGTATTTTTGCAAAGTATGCAATTCAGGTTATTTAACAGAAAATCATGCTGAGTGGGACAATATATCCGCAAACTGTGTGACTAGAACATTTGTTTGTTAAAAAAGTATGCGGGAACTAGATCTGACCATCCACAGAGGGAATAAAACTACTACAGTGTAGAACAGCTGCTGCACAATGTGGTGAAAAATTTACATTGTGATTTTTGTGGCCATTATTTCAACAAATTACTTCATCAGACTTGTGTGGTTGTTTGAGTCATGGTCAACGAAACATATTACCATACAGTAGAGAGTGTGTTCATATCTTTAGCCATGGGTTTAATATCATCATGGAATAGTTTGTTTCAGCGAAAATGTAAAAACTTAATTTCTTAAATTTAACATTTGAACCAAACAAAACGTTTCAGATACTAGTAATCACAATTTTCTATCACTGTATAGTCCAAACAAATTGATTCACCTTATAAATTATCTAAAGTTAATCTACAATGAAAATAAACATTTGTTGCCTTTTACAATTATATAGCTCCACATATAGTATAATTACATCCACAATATCATTTAAAGTACAGAATGCTCTATTTTAAGATAACGTACATAAATTATACTTATCAATCTAATTGACATGTTTATCTTCAGTGATGCAGGTGGTGCTACTGAGTCTCATAAGCTCAGCCAATGATATACCATACTTAAATATTTCATATAAAGAATCTGCAAATTAAAATGATCAAATAACCAAGTACAATGTCAGCCTCTAAAAGGTGTAGCTGTGAATAATGGAATAATAAAACTGAAGTACAAATAAAGTACGTCAAATTTGTACTTTAGCAGTTTTGGAGTAAAAGTGCTTAGTCACTTCACACTAGTGGACTTGACAAAGGACACAAATTATCATGTTAACTTTGGATTCAATTATTTTTCAAAGTGTCAGTGATAACAGACAGACAATCAGTGCACCCCTTAGTTTTATGTAAAAGGCCAAATCATTTGTATGTTGTCAAAGAAATGAAGAATCACTTTTCAAAGCTAAACTGTTTATTGGTGGAGTGAGTTGCTCATCATAAACATCTACAAGAATCAGATTTGCAAACAGTATTTCCTCCTCATTCATTCAGCAGAAGTTCACACTTACACAGACTGTACATGAAAATATGAAATCCTAACAATTTGACATTTGCAAAATGTAGATAAGTTACAGTACATTATGCTCATAATAATAAGTGCAAAATAAAGCCATATTTAAATAGGCAAGGTAAATAATCCATAGGGAATAGATCAAAGTGAGACCCAGGTTTTCTGAATAAAGCTTACTGCTCAAACAAAAACAAAAGAGGAAACACTGTGACAGATCTTGGGATTATGCCAGATGTCATTAAGACGAAACAAATCAATCACAGATACTGTATTCAGCTAACTTAACGCCCCTGTTCATTTCATGTTAGCCACAAAATCCTCGCCCTTCTTAATGGAGCCTTTCAGCTCGCCCATGGCGTCAGCCACAAGTTTCTCCTCAAAAGCAGAAAGCTTGCCAAGACCCAGGTTTTTCTCAATGCCATTCTTCCCCAGAAGCAGAGGTGTGGAGAAGTACTTGCACTCCGTCTCCTCAGACCTGACAAAAGCACACTCCACCACACCCTCCTTTCCATTCATGGCGTCCAAGACAGAGAAGGTGAAGCGGGCACCAGCATAAGCCATGGACAGGGTAGCAGATCCAGCTCCAGCCTTCGCCTTCACCACCTCTGTGCCAGCCTCTTGGATCCTTCCAGTCAGGGTGGTCAGCTGGTCAAGGGGGAACTCAACCTTTGGTGTGCACTGGGAAATGAGGGGAATGATGGTCTTCCCTGCATGACCTCCAACAACTGGGACATTAACACGAGCTGGGTCAAGACCTTTAAGCTCTGCCACGAAGGTGTTTGCTCTGACAATGTCCAAGGTTGTAACACCAAATAATCTGTTAGGGTTGTAGACGCCATGCTTCTTCATGACCTCTGAAGTAATGGGGATAGTGGAGTTGACAGGGTTGGCGATGACACAGATCATAGCCTCGGGACAGTTGCGGGCGCAGGCATCGGCCAAGGTGGCAACAATGGTGGCATTGGTGTTAAACAGGTCGTCGCGTGTCATGCCAGGTTTTCTGGGTACACCTGCGGGAATCACGACCACATCGCAGCCCTGCAGCGCAGCGCCGAGCTGGTCGGGACCAATGTGCCCGGTCACCTGTGCTCGTGTCTCGATGTGACTCAGGTCTGCAGCCACGCCGGGGGTGTGAGCAATATCATACAAGGAGAGGTGGCTCACCAGCGGGCTGTTCTTGAGCAGCAGGGAGAGCGGCTGGCCTATGCCGCCTGACGCTCCGAGCACGGCTACCTTAGCGTGGTTCTGCGATGAGGTGGACAAGCTGCGGGCGAGGCTGACGGTTGGTCTCACGGCTCGTGAAAACATCTTGAATCTATTTTTTATTGACTTACTTAAGTAGATAAAAGTGAATCAGAAGAGCCGCTCTCCTTCGTGACACTAACGTCCTCTAGCCACAAGCAAACAGGAAGACTCGTCAACTGTCGTGCGTCGAAGATAAGCTCGCGCGATGTTACGTCAAAATGCGTAAGCACGTAAGCGTGCGTAGTTGTATTATCCTTTGGCTTCTTTTTTCGAAGGAAAACAAAGCCAGTTAACATCGGGAGTCATTGAATTTGTGATGAAAATTAGTGCCGTGACATTAGTTCTAATTGTAAAAGACACCAGCAAAGCAGAATCTAAAGGTACGCGATGTACTTATTTGTTCCACTGTCTTGTGTCGTGAGAAAATGCTCCCCCTTGCTGTTTATGTCATCCTGCTAAAGCTAAAATAAGCTAACGTTAGCGTCTTAAAATGAACTCCGTCTATTTGCTGGAGTCAGCCTTGACAATGCTTAGGTTATTCCTCTATGTGAGGTCTTATATTCGTACGATTCCTTTACCCTTCATGAAATCTATCAGTAGTGTTTGATACGTGTATGCATTTGAAATTTAATAGGTAAACTATTTTTGAGCAACTGTTGTATGTAGTCAATGTTAACTAGTTTGGTTATAGACTACCTAGTTATATTGAGTAAGTGCATCGTTAGCTGTTCATTCTACTTAACTAATGTTAGCTGTCATAACTATTGTTAAATATTCGAGCTTGACTGGCCGTAACTTGCAACAGTAAGCTCAAACAGCTTCCTGCTCGCTCTTAAGTCACAATTAACAGAGCAGCCCTTTGTTCTGCACAGTCAAGTGACCCCTTAACGTAGTTACACGTAAAACACAGCACAGCGAATTATCACTAATGTAACTAATCCGTTTTAACAGTTAGGCTTATCACTTGTTTACTTGTGTAATATCAACTCTTTAATTGGTTAGTAGGATACCAATCACTTGGTACCTAAGTTAATTCCTGTATTTTGTGTGTAAGTCCTTATTATCTGCATGTCACAGATGGTTTCTTTTCTCTTTGGCAGTGGAAAGTTTGGAGGTCTATTAGCACTACTCATGATACAGCAGCCTTAAGAGTACGTCCAGTAAGTATCAAATGGCATTTGTGTTCACACTTAATATGAAGTCAAAGAAGACGTAAGTCAGCAGTGATGTTGTAGTCATTATCACCACTCGGAGTCATTACAACAAGCAGTTGTCTTATTTTAAACTGATATGTAAGTAACATAAGCTTGCAATTAAAAGTTGAGTGTAGCTACACTAAACATCTTGCATTACTTTAGCATTTTTGCTGTTATAAACCAGTAATATCATACTGAGGCACAGTCCTCAAAAATAAGGCTTGCCCACATTGCAAACCTTGGCAACTAAATCCAGAAATGAGACAATTAAGCACTTTTGTCACATCTGCAGATATTGAAATAGTTGAGGAGTAAAATACCTTCTCATCTGTGAAAGTTGCACATGCAGTTTACTTGTTATTTAGTAACATCTAATTAATACATTAGTCTAAGGAAATTGAAACATTGAAATATACACTTCTGTTTATGTCCCACCCTGCCAAGGCAAATGGAAAAAAATATTTATTGTGAAACCTGATTTACAGTCAGCAATGTAAGATCCTTCTCATACCTGAATTGATTATGCTTTACATTTTTTCTTTCCTCAGTACTTCCTAAGGATGGCTAGTTGTGGTGAGGTAGACCACTCTGTTGGCTCACTTCCATCCAGTAAGAAGGGCAGTAACACCAGTGGTGGAAGTGGAAACAGTGCAGAATCACCATGCTCTGGCTCAAGTAACCCATCTCCTGCCCTGTCTGTACCAGAGTGTGCCATCTGTCTGCAGAGCTGCATCCACCCAGTCCAACTGCCATGCCATCACGTCTTCTGCTTCCTTTGTGTCAAAGGAGCATCGTGGCAGAGTAAACGCTGTGCACTTTGCAGACAGGAAGTACCAGATGACTTTCTGGAAAGGCCTACACTCCTCTCTCCAGAGGAACTAAAAGCATCAGCAGGAGGTCGGGGTGGAGCAGCAAGTGATCATGCCTGGTACTATGAGGGTCGCAATGGTTGGTGGCAGTACGATGAGCGAACCAGCCGTGAGCTGGAGGACGCTTTCTCCAAGGGCAAGAAAACAGCTGAAATGCTCATTGCTGGGTTTTTGTATGTAGCTGACTTGGAGAACATGGTGCAGTACAGGCGGAACGAGCATGGTCGTAGGCGTAAAATGAAGAGAGACATTTTAGACATCCCAAAGAAGGGAGTGGCAGGACTGCGTTTGGACACTGATGGTGTCACAGTGGGGGCTGCAGGGAGAGAAAATTCAGCTGATGGGGCAGATACCTCTATATCAGGTACACAACAGCAGGTTCCAGGCATCTCTTCCACTGTTGCAGCCCCTCTATCCAGTGCCAGACCACCCACTTCTCTTGGGGGTCAGCCTGGGAGCAACAATAGTACCTCTCTGGAGGATGCTCTTTCACAGCTGCAAATTAGCCCCCGGCCCACACCTTCTCATGAGCGCGCTGAGGCTGGGGAAGGAGAGGAAGAAGATGAGGAGGATGAGGCTTCACCTTCCAGGTCTTCTGACCCTCACACATCAGTGGATGAATCTGCCTCTGGAGACTGGAGTGACGATGAAGAAGAAGAAGATGAAGAAGAGGAGGGAGGAGATGGAGAGCGTGTGGAGCCCTGGGAGGATAGGCCACGTAGGCACAGACTGAATCCAGAGGACAGAGTCCCTCCTGGTGCAGAGTCTGCATCTCCACCCTCCTCTACAAGTAGCAGTGGAAGGTCCAGAATGCCTGACGGCCAATGTACAGTGACTGAAGTGTAAAGTTCACCCATCCATCATTGACAAATAGCTGTTCCATTCCATTAATTTATTCCTTATTTTATGCTGTTAAACACTCTGTCACAGATCAAATGTGGGTGTAATGCTGATTAATGTAAAACGGAGGCAGTATACACATGAAGTTTTTTTTTTTTTAACAAAACCCTGAAAGTGAGGTAATTCTAGTAACAGTAGAAATACAGGTTGGCACACAGATGGGTACAATGTTTTTGTAATGAGCTGTGAACTCTCTCATTTATAACTGTATCGACCAGTCCATCGGGTGAAGTGGGTGAATCAGACTTACTGTGGCAACTGTACAATCTGAAAACTTATAACCTTTTGGTTGTAGGCATCAAGTCTTTTCCTTGGGCTTGCCAACCTGCATCTGTTAAGCCTCTTGTCTTTAAATTATTGATCTAAATGCCCAAAGGTTTTCTGGAACTCCCAACCAGACCTGTGACGGCAGTGAGAAATAGTATAAATCAGGATATTATTCCTGGAAGTGGAACTTGCATTATCACAATTGTGAATGGTTGCATTCTAATATTGTACACTTTAACTCTCTCAGCTAACATAACACACAAAAATGAGCATCTTAAAGCTCAGGTCATCTGATTGCTCTAACAAAGAATTTAATTCCTCGACAACTCGTTTCTGCCCACCACAATATTTCAGTGCGTCATATTTAAATGATTGTGAGGCTGTTCCTTCAGAATTCTCAATTTAATACTTTAACTTCTGGAAGTGATACATGTGAAGCTGATTACAGTCAGTTTGCGCAAATTTGAGTGCTAAATGAAGTTCTGGAGCTATGGGGGATTTAAAGTTCACACTAAATGTTTTATAACATAGTAATGTCTTTGAGGCAACAAGAGTACATGGAGTCACGTCATTTCAGTTAACCTGCAGCTTCTGATACTGTAAAATCTAAGATAAAGAAATCTTGTTACAACAATGTGCTACTGGAATTACATTACCAATTGTGTTTTAACATTTCCAGCTTGAAAGACTTGCCTTTTAATGTGAAATATATGTGTTTACCTTTAAAGCTGTTGAGGCATCTGTGGCCTCATTAAATTCTTATTGTCCCTGATTAAAGTATTCTTAATTGGTGTGTCTCCAAAGTTTTGCAATTTGTGTGTGTTTGAAGAGAGAGTTACTTAAACACTACTGGTTGGCAAGATGTTGAGAATTTATATTTTTGGGTTCAGTTTGAGTAAATGTTTGTAATTTGTTTTTTGCTTTCCTTATGGTTGTATATCCTGTTTTACATATAATATCTGAGGCAGAAAATAAATTTTGCCATCCTGCAGAAATTTCAATTCATATTTTTATTTTATGTCTTATGTCATGAGCTCAGTTAGACTTCTCATTCTGACAATAAACTTTATGTAACAGTTTCTGCTTGGCTATGTTTTTGTTACATGGTTTGTAATTTAAGAATAAATTGTCATTTCATCATCCTAAAACGGCAAGAAATCTGTGCAGTTGTGTCTGAATTTACATCCACTTTTGATGAACTACATAATATGGTGTGTGTTTTATGTAAGCAGGTCCATCAAAGAGCTCATTATGAAGCAGAGCTGATTGTGGAGTAAGAAATAAGACATGTAACATCCACACATTTAACAGCGCTGTCAAAATAAGCCCTATATGAAACTGGTTATACACAGAGAAAAGGAACTGTGAAACTAGCAACAAATTTGTGGTTTATCCTCCTCAGGAATCAATGATGGAACGATAGACTGCAGGTCAAAAGTTTGGACACACCCTTTTGGTGGTTTTTCGACATTTATACTGGAGACATCCAAACTGAAAGACCACATATGGAATGATGCAGTAAACAAAAAAATGTTAACCCATAACATGGTTTTATATATCAGATTGTGTGAAGTAGACACATTTTGCTTTTCATTTTCTCATCAGATTCACAAGGTAATCATTTGGAATGTTCTTCAGATCACAGGTGAATTAATTTGACCAATGTGTCCTGCTTTATATCATCAGTTGTCTTGTGCACAGGAAGGGTGGGTACAGTCAATAGCTCTGTAAGTACCACTACAAAGACCACATATCCATTTTGTGGCAACAAACACTCCAAGAAAAGATTGTCCATCATTACTTAAATAAATGTTCAGTCAGTCAAAAAAGAAATCTCAAGAACTTGGAATGTGTCTCCAGGTGCAGTTGGAAAAACCATCGAACAGTATCTGAGGTGCAGTAAATTGATGGTTTCTGTATATTCCAATAAACTTACTTTCTGCTGCAGAACTACTGTAGCTCTTGACCTTCCTTCCCTGGGATGACAGTCTGTTCCATCATAGCATTTGATGGTTTTGGCGACTGCACTTGGAGGCATGTTCAAAGTTCTTGAGATTTTTGTGAGTGACTGACCTTCATTTCTTACAGCAACAATGGATTGTTTCTTCTCTTTACTTAACTACAGTAGGTGTTTTTTGCTGTAATATGGATTTGTACAGTTGTTGTAGTAGCACTGATAGGGCTATGAGCATATGAGCTGTTGACAAGGCACATGTGAAGTCAAAAGTGTTCTTGTGAATCTGATGATAGCATGCCATGAGCGTCCATAGCTGTCACCAAAGTTAAATGTGGCTACTCTAAACAATATGAAATATTAAATGTGTTCTTAGTTGTTTCACATTTTTTGTTTACTACATAATATCATATGTTTCACATTTTGGATCTTTTCAGTATTAATGTACTATGTTCAAAAATAAAGGAAAAACACTGATGGGTAGTGTATCTTAAAGGTAAGTTTATACTTGTCACTTATATTTCCATTAAGCAAACCATCACAATGTTAATGTACCTTAATGACATCAGCTCTTGATGTCACCTTTTGCTTCTCTCGGCTCACAGTGTGGTGGTTTAATATTCAGACCGCAGTGGATAATAGCTCTGCTCATTCTATGGCCTAGATACATGACCTCTGGGAGAAGAACCGGAGCTAAAGTTCTGCTGTCCTCCAGAGACCAGTCTCATTGTTAATATTTGAGTCGATGCAGCCTTGTGCAATATTTAAACGTGTCTCTATATAATGCATCATTGCACAGTGAAGTGTAGTGATAATCTAGATCAGGTTCCTACCACAGAAAACAGACAGCAGAGACAATAATCACCAGAAGAATCAGAGGGATCAGCTGTCCTACAAACCTGTAGTGAAGCAGTTAGACTGCAGCAGCATTACTTTGAATCTCACAGACAGATACTGATATTTCATGCTTGTTCTGCCTCATCACTGTCTCTGTCTGTCTTAGACTCAGCCTGGTGCAATTGAATCATTCCCATAATCACATTTTCAGGGAACCTGGAGAAAAGGAGTGTTCATTTCTATGACTGATGGAGGATAAAGTCAATCAAATCATTACTATGTTCAAGTTTCTTTCCAATATTCTCATGAACACAATATTTCAGAGACTCAGTCATTAATTGATTATAATTTTGTGGCCAAAAGTGAAGCTCACTGTGTGTTTTGGCCCTTATTTAATCCTCAGGCCCTCCTTTAAAAAATAAATCACACTTTTATCCTTAACTCCCTTTTATGTAACTGGGTCATATTTAAAAATATTAAACATAAGCCAGCCAGAATTTTGGCTGCACCTACACAGTCACACACAGACACTATATTCTCAATACAGTATACAGTAGATATGCACCAGACTGTGGCATGCATAGAACACACCTAAAATAGTTTTAGTTGAAATAATTTATTATGCTGGCCTACGTACAGTTATGGTTATAGTCTATCAGTTCAAACAAGGTCACCATCTCCCACAGCGCCTCTCTGGGAAACTGGCAACATCTGGGGGCAATTTTTGTGTGTGCATTTGTAACCTCTAAATGACAGGGTCATACAGGAATTAACAGGATTTCACATTTCTGTATTACAATGGCAGTAGAATGAAAATAAGTGGTTTTAATGATAGTCAACGGGGTCTAAGGGTGCTCCAGGATGATGAACGTGAAGTTTTTGTCTAGACAGTGGAAAATTCAGTTTTTTTTCACTGTCGATGCTGAAATTCCAGAATTCATTAAAAATTACCATCTTTGTCAGATATCATCACCTTAGCACAATAACAGCCATAATGAGAACAAAAAATACAATTGAAAAGCCCCAAAAGGGCCTCAGGAGGACCTGAGGCTTAAGGATTCATATTCTACTTCTGACAAAACTGTAAATTATTGTACACTGGAGGAAACACAAATGTGTGTAATTGCTTTGTATACAGTATCACACTTCTGCACTGACATCAATGTTCAGTCCTTGTACAGTAGGCATACAACCGCATGGCTGTTCTCCTGGTTTTAAACCATACCACCCCACAAATTCAGTTTTACTACAGATATACAGCCATGGAAAAGAATTAAAGAGACCACTGCAAAATTATCATATTTTCTGATTTTACTATTTATAGGTATGCATTTGAAAAAAGTGAACATTTTTGTTTTCTTTTCTAAACTACTGACAACATTTGTCCAAAATCCCAAATTCCATGCAAAACATGACAAATGGTCAAAATTTTAAAATGCGGTGTTTTTTAGACCTTAACACAAAGAAAACAAGTTCATATTCATTTTAAATAACACAATACTAACTAATTATAACACAGGAAGAGTTAAAAAAAATCAAGATTTGGTGTAATTAACCTGATTTTCTTACTTTTCCTTGTTAAATCAGATTTGATTCAGGTGGTCACCTATTGAGTACCTCATTCATTAGCCTTTCCAATCATTACATGGAATGGAATCGCTGTCATACATAGAGATGCTGAGTTCAGGGAAATGTTGCAGCGATCTCTTCATTTTTTTTCTAGAGCTATACATCTAAGAATAAATGCAGCAAAACAAAACAGACCAAAAACACAGTGTTTGGCAATGGGTGACACATACTAGAGACTTTCTCCATGCAACAGTCTTGCATCAGTGTGAGGTTGTCTGAGAAAAGTCAGTGTATCCATCAGAGAGGCATAAAAATATTAAAAGAAACAAGTGGAAAGCCTCCACCACCTCATTTGTGTTTAGATCTGCTGGCCAGGGCCTGCAGGTTTGCCGGACCTCCCCACACGGTTCCAAACACATCCTTCTCAGTCCTCAGAGCCTCAGACAGAGGGAGCTCACTCCCTGACAACACCACCTTTTTGACGGCCTGGATCACTGGCACAGGGCCTTTAGTGTAGCGGCTAAGCCAGTATTCAGCCTGCTGCAGGACACTTTCTGTGCCCTCCTCTATGTGGGGGACTTCTAGAACTCCATCTACCAGTCCAATCTGCAAACCTAGTTCTGGATCCACCTTTAGAGCTCCGCCAAGGAGCTTCAATGCATTCTGTTTTCCGACAATGCGCACAAGTCTTGCAGCACCACCCCAGCCGGGAACCAGACCCATGTGTTTATGAACATACTGGATCACACTGCCTGAGGCCATTAACCTGTGAATGAGGGGAAGAAAACGGATTATTTGGAAACCAAGAGCCACGCAGAGAGCACAATGTCCATATGAATTTTACCATTTGATGTCAATCTCTTTCCAAAGCCTTTGAGGAAAACTTTCCATAACCATACATTGCCTGAAACGTCTTTATGTGTTTGTGTGTAAAATAAGAATGTTTGTAATGTATTAAAATATACTATGTGAAAAAAGTATTTGCCCCCTTCATGATTTGTTTTTTGTGTATTTGTCGCACTTAAATGTTTCAGATCAAACAAATTTTAATATTAGACAAAGATAATCAAATGCTGTTTAAGTGATGATTTCATATATTAAGGGGGAAAACTATTCAAATCCACCTGGCCCTATGGGAAGAAGGATTTGGCTCCCCCTAGTTAAATCATTAATTAACTGTAATTAACCACATTTTTTGGAATGATGCGTTTAATTCCACTAGCCACACCCAGACATGATTACTGCCAGACCTGTTAGAACGTTGAAGCAGAGCAAAGTAAAGTCAGGCAAAATATCTCAAAAAACAATACATCATGATGCAATCTAAAGAAATTCAAGAACAGATGAGAAACTAAGTCACTGATATCTATGAGTCTTCAAAGCAATTTCTAAGGCTATGGGACTCCAGTTAACTAAAGAGAGCCAAAATCAAAACCAAAGTTATGATCAGAATTCACTGACGACTCATCCAGAAGGTCACAAAAGAACCCAGAACAACATCTAAAGAACTGCAGAACTGGCTCAGTTAAGCTCACAGTTCATGATTCAACAATAAGCAAGATACTGAGCAAAATGTATATCTACGAAGAAGTCTAAGGTAAAAACCACGAGTGACCAACTAGAAGACAAAGGCTTGTGTCATATTTGTCAAAAAAAAACATCTTGATGATCCCCAAGACTTTTGGGAAAAAAATTCTGTGGACTGACGAGACTTTTTGGATGATGTGCATCTCATTACATGTTGTAAAAAGACCGTCATACAAACTCAATGGTTTGGTGGTGCTTTGCTGCTTCAGGACCTGGATGACATGCTGTAACTGATGGAACAGCATGTCATCTAGCTGTCTACCAGAAAATCCTGAAGGGAAATGTCTGGCTGTCAGTTCAAGACCTCAAGCTCAAACACACTTGGGTTACACAGCAGGACAATGATCTGAAACACACCTACACATTTAGCAGACCTCTGAATGGCTAAAATAATGAAGGTTTTGAACTGGTCTAGTCAAAGTCCAGACTTAAATCCTATTGAGATGCTGTGGCATGACTTTAAACACACTGTTGTTCACACTTGAAATCCCTCCAATACAGCTGAATTAACATAATTCTGCAAAGAATGGGCCAAAACTCCACCTCAGTGATGTGAAAGACTCAGTGCCAGTTACTGCAAAACATATGATTGCAGTTGTTGCAGCCGAGGGTTATTATGTTTTGGGGGAAATGCTTTGTCACATTGAGCCAGGTAGGTTTAAATAGCTTTTTTCCCCTCAATAAAAAATGCATCATTTAAAAACTGCATTTTGTATTTAGTCAAGTAATTTTATTAAAGATTAAAAGTTGCTTGGTTATCTAAAACATTTAACTTTGACACATAAAAAAAATAAGAAATCAAGACGGAGGCAAATACTTTTTCACAACACTGTATGTACTACATAAAAACAAGAAGGATAGGCTATGTGTTTTTTATTACAAAGTCCAAGTTCTGGATCTTCTAATAAAGGCAGCCATTATAATTTATCATTTTTCCTGGTGTTTTGCAAATATATACCTCATCAAAGGAGAATCCATAACTTTGACATTACTCCATGCAGAAAACAACATAACGTCAAGTATTGTTCAATCAACAAATATTTTTCGGTCCAATTTAATTGAACAAATCTATCCTCCTCCTCTGCTCTACACAGGTAAGATTTCTAAAATTCTCTGGGTGTCTTATTTTTTTCTAGAATTTCTCCTAGCATGGAAATACCCAATTTCCATGCATATGATATTTTTTTCCTACCTAACCTAACCATTACAAGTCCAGCCCAGGTACCACTGGTTATCTGTTATCGATGCTTGTCTTCTGTGTGAATTTCACCCGTCACTTGTCAATTAAGATGAACATTCAAAAACACTCAGGATCTTTTTAAATCAACAGTGTCATAAAATACACTTGTTTAAGATATTATCTGCTCATAAATATACTTCACCTGAAATCACAGGCAGTGGTAAGTTCTGCACCTCCACCCAGCGCCTTCCCTTCTACCACAGCTACTGAGATCAGAGGCAACCTGTGCTGAGAAAAACGTTCAGTCAGCAAACGGCAGATTTAGGCATGTTCTAAGAGTTCAAATTAGAACTGTAGTGTTACCTGAGCAGTCTTGTAAGTGTGTTCTGCATGAACATACACATCTTCATGCCATCCTAAAAGTCAAAAGCACATGTAATAGAGTGTTTTGCAGCATGAGTGAATCTGATACGTTTTTTCTCCATTTTCCTACCTGTGGGTTAGATGTTGCCCTGACAGCGTTCAGATCCGATCCAGAGCAGAAAGTTTTAGCAGCTCCTTGGACAATGAGGCTTTTACCATCTGTCCAATTCTCCAGCTGTGTCACCCTCTCCTCCAGCTCCACCATCATGCTGCCTACATAAGAACGACAGAACTGTCATGAACGAAAGATTTGATACTAAGCCCATGGGAGTTAATTTGAGTTAGTGCACAGTTAGCGTCTTCATACCAGAGAAAGCGTTCATTCGAGAGGGATTGTTAATGGTCAACACTGCAATTCCAGAGTCCTGTATGTGCAGATCAATAGAGCCTCCTGGAAAAGCCTGCAGCTTCTCTTTGATCTCGTCCAGGTTGAAGCCATGGATGTTTGAGTAAATGCAGCCACTGCTTTGCCTCTGCAGTAGTCTTAGAGGAACAAAAAAAAAAACACTTAATCAAAATCCAAAGTAAAAAAGAGAGAGACATTAACAGTCATCACAACAAGCCCTCTTAAATGTGGCTTTGCAACTGTTTGTATAGCACAGAACTGTGTCTGAAACTCTGATGGCTACATTTTTATTGTAGACTTGTGTGTGCATAGCTTCAGAGTTAAAATGTCCTCCACGCACTTGTTGCAACATCATCATCCAGGCTCCTTTACTGTACCTGAACCATGCTCCACAGACACTGTTGTTCTTCAACAGACGTTGTCTCACCGCACAGAGAACCATCCTGCTTCTGCAATGAGAGGAATAAAGGATTGATTTGTAGCTCTGTACAATAAGCAGAAATCAATCACTGTAGCAAAACATCATACTGACTAAAATACTGTTAAATGGCATGTAACAAAATCCAATTCACCACTGCAAAATTATAAGTTTCTCTGAATTTACCATTTATATGTAAGCATTTGAATAAAATGAACATTTTTGTTTTATTCTCTAACTGCGGACAACATTCCTCCCAAATTTCAAATAAAAATATTGTCATTTAGAGCATTTATTTGCAGAACATGACATCCATCCATCCATGACAAATGGTCAAAATTAAAAAGATGCAGTGTTTTCAGACTCAAATAATGCAAAGAAAACATGTTCATATTCATTTTTAAACAACACAATGCAGATGTTTTAACTCTGGAAGAGTTAAGAAATCAACATTTGATGGGAAAACCCTGATTTGTTTAATTTTCCTCATTGAAAAAAGATTTGGCTCAGATGATCACCTAGTCAGACACTGGAATGGAATGGCTGTCATACATATAGAGATGATTCCATAAAAATCTGCAGTGGTCTCTTTATTTTTCAAAGCTGTAAGTGCTTTATTGACTTTCATACACATGCTGTTTCTACACACTTGGTGCTAACTGGAGAATCGGACTAACAATAAATTAAATCCACGACTCAAAGTGGGGTTTGCTCTTTAATGTAACAAGATACAAACTGTCACATTAATAATTTCCTTAACTTATAGAATATTTCATAAAATGAAACAATGAATCTTGAATGCCATCGAAAGTTTCAGTGTCCAATTTTGAACCGTTTTTTGAATCTACATATACAACGACATGTGTAAAAAACTATATTTTGTAGAACAACTGTCTACTTTATTCATTGATTCATGTATTATTGTAAAATACTGGGAAATAAAAACACAAACACCAACCTGAGCAGCAGTGAGCCGTACGGTGTAACTCTGAAATCTGCCCCACTAGAAACATGACCGACGCGGAAACAACACCGTTGGCCTTACTGAAGTATTTAAGTAACGTCCCACTAGAGGGCGACATATTAAAGTCACGGCGGGTGAAGACACAGGTTTGTGCGTCAGCATCTCCTGAGAGGGGAAACATGCAATAATGATGTTTGGCCACATACGTTTTATTCAGCACAGAACGTATTGTTCAGTGTAACTTGTAACATAACTCATCGTAACCTCAGTCGGTGCTGTTCAGGGACAGATCTGCTTTTTGTCTGTCATAACTCTGTAAACACAGCAGACTGAGAAACCGGCTCTGGAGACATGTCCTTATTCAGAAGTATTGAGAAACATTTAAATAACACCTACAACATATGACATACAACAACTACAGACATCTGGCAGTTGCAGTACATGAACTATTAACCAACAACTGCAGGCTTTTGTGTTTTTATGAATTAAAATTCTAATAACACGGGACCGGTTTCATGGGATTCAATAACAATAGGAGTGATGAAATTTTAAAGGAGACAAATAATGAAAAATAATAACACTAATTGGTTTTATATAGCACTTTTAATGACGACCCAGTCACCCCACAATGCTTTACACTGAATCCATTATTCATTCACTGCACAGTCACACACTGGTGGTGGTTAAAGTACATCTGTAGCCACAGCTGCTCTGGGGCAGACTGATGGAAACATGGCAGCCAGTCCACGCCGACAGCCACTCCAACCATCATCAAACATTCACACATTCATACATTCACATTCATACAAGGCCAGGTGGGTGAAGTGTCTTGCCCAAGGACACAATGAAAATGAGTGGAATGCAGCAGTGTTCAGACCTCCAGCCCTCTGGTAACTGGACAACTAATCCTACCGCCTGAGTCTCTGCCATCCTCAGAATTAGAATTTTTTTTTTTTTTTTTCATACTGAACAGGTCTGGGGGCTTTGAAAAATAATGCTGAACTATTGAAACCCTCTGTGAAGAAACACTCGTCACTTGTCATTGAGCCTTTTTAAGGTGTGTGTTTCTGTGATTTCATGAGAACCACCAGAACCACTGGATCACCCTGGACCCTTGCATGGTGTCTGGATGATGGTATCCACAGCACAGACAGGAAAGGGCTGTGGTAACTGTCACTCATTTACATTTAAAGCAGCAGACACCGAAACAGCCTGTTTGGAACATGGTTGGAAAATGTGGAGTTTACTCATGTAGTGAATTAATTTTGTGCTGAAACTTAAACTATATACATACAGTATTTTGAGGCCATGTAAGAGTTGCATTAACTTGTTAAAAGCAGGTGCAATATATATCCTTTAAAGGTAATATTACAGTGCACAATTCCCTGTCTTCCAACTCTCACTGTTTTATAATCTTGTCAAACAATAACATGTTCAGATATTTGGTTTCATGTCTGGTCAAAGCAAACAATGAAAAACAGTGTTGAAAAATAGTGATACATAATAGGTCTTTTCAGATGTATCCAACATGGTGTTAGGGAGTGTTTAGTGTCTTCTGTGTCTCCGAAAGAATGAGAGCACAATATAACAACAGGGAAACTATATAGTAATGAATAAAGCTACTTTCTATGGTTGATAAGCATTAAGGCTTTGCATCTTTTCTGGACTTGTGGCCACCTATTCTGAAAAATCCTCAATGCACTCCTGGAAACATGTAACATCACACCAAGTTGGACTAACACCTTTTCATGGGGCAGAAAAAGTGTGAATTGCTCTGGGAACACTGGGACAAACCACTGTCATCCTGCAGGATGTCTGCAGGTCTTTAATGATTAATACATTCTGTCTACTGTGTGAAGGGTTTAAAAGATAGAGATACAAAAACAGAAGAAAAAGGAACATTAAAAACAGAGATGCAGTAGGAAAGAGGAGGGAGAATATGCCAAATCCAGAAGGAGGATGAGACACTTCCCTTGCTGTTGGCTGATCTACGGCGACAAGGAGCATAAATCCTTCACATCTATCCTCACATCCTCTATAGCTATTCACACTCCTGGACATCTCTGTGAAAACAAACCAAGGAGCCAAAAATATTTTACAGTCTCACTTGGGTTACTTAGAGTCAGAAACATGCTGAATTTAAGCTTTGAAATATATTATAGCGGTAGAAACATTACATTGTGGTTTGGTCGAAGACCTGTGTATCTACCAAGAACCTATGAAACTAGATTCTTTTCATTTGCTTTATAATATTCAAATTGATCCTTTATTTTAGTATTTTGTACCTACACTTTATCAGTGACTTGACTGATCACCCAGATCAGGGCTGTTCTGTATTACTGTCAGATATTGACATTATCTGCAAAAATACAGTGCAACGAAGCGACTGTTTAAATGGCAATCCTGTTTCAAAACCCACCTTTGAGTCTATTTAAAAGTGAGAGAGGAATTCAAAGAGGTCGGTGGCATTCCAGACACGCTGACTCTTCGTCCTGCTCCACACAGTGCAATACTTTCAGCTTGGTCAGCAACAGTCGGCCTGTTTCTCAGTATCATTCTGTGAAATGAAGCACCTGGGAAATGACAATGTGGTTTAGTGCAAACCCAAATTAGAAGAAAAGCACAATTTAATTGAGACATATACAAGATTCAAGAAAACGTACCACAGCTTAGGCTGAACATTCATGATTGATGAACCTCCCAATGGTACCGGACCGTCACTATGAAGAAATATGGATTCTGCCCAAACCAACCAGTTTTCAGAAATGGACACATCAAATGAAGCTTCATACGTTGCAGAAATGTGTGTCTGCTTAGTTCCATGTTTTATTGCCATATCTGAACTGGGTTTGCACATATAGACACATTGCACCCTTTTTTAACAAGTGAATCGAAGTCTTGCATGGCCTCAAGATATTTAAGTTGCATTCTAAATACAGCACAGACCATGGCTGCTTCTGTGTCTGCTGGTTTAAATGTAAATGAGTGACTGTGACCACACCCCTTTTCTGTCATTGCCATGGATGCCATCATGTAGATGCCCTGCTAGTGTCTTGGATGATCCCAATGGTTCTGATTCAGGAGGTTAGAGGACTGACTGATGGCAGTGACTTTGTATGTGTGACATCACAAAAACCAAAATGTCTTCATTTTAGCCAAGTTTAATGAAGCATATCTGTGTGTGTCTCTCTGTAGAGTGAGCGCTTTAATAGTTTACCAGAGACCTGTTTGATGCTTGAAAAAGAAATGAAAACCTAACTTTTCAAATGTCTCCTTTAGGTCATCCTTAAAGAAGACATTCATTTAGTCCTTTCATTCATCATTGGTCATTTCCATTCATGATCTGTTCATCCCTTTCAGTCATTTTGATTAAAGTCGACCCTGCTCTTTTCATGATCCATCTGGACTCATTGATGCAGGTCCAGTCTCCAGCTGATAATGGACGCCTGTCTGAAATTACAAGCTGGCTAATGGAAAGGACACGGGGGTCCATGCATATTCTACTCATATTTGTGGGCACATGCACAAATATGACTGCATGTATGTCTGTGTGGGAGACATTGTGCATGTGTTTGTGTGTAGCCCCTTAAGTGATGCATAACGGTACTAATCGATACGCAGCTGTCTGGGGCTCCACAGGAAGTCAGGGAATTTGCTGCAGTCAGCATGGCTTTCCACCAACTCACCAAGATAAGAAAACACACACACACAGATCAGATACTGGAAGTGCCAGCTAGAGTCTATTTCAGGACAGGAAGAATGGTAGGTTAGCAGGTGCCAGAGACACTCAGGGGCCTCGAGGTTTCCTTTGAAGAGTTTAGGGTGACAAAGTGTGGGGGGGCAAGAGCCACTCAACACATGTCCTACAGCAGTAAGCTGAATCAAAAACTCACAAAATGTAACAAAGCGTAGACATTTAATATGTAACATATACACTGTTGGAGAGGAACTACTTACATGTGACAGCATTATGTACTGTAGTTACAGTGTAATTATAACTGCTTTAAATGTATAATTTGTATTTAAGCTAAAAGTACAGAATAACAGTCTGTACTGAGGAGGAGGAACATTCCCTGTACATAAAAATAAAGAGTCAGTAATGATTGTTCTTGCAATGCACACTCAGCTAGGTGTAGTTTGGAGCTTGTGTGCAGGAGATGCAGCATTTGCATCATTGTGCTCTTTAGTTTCACTGTTTGTGGTAAAAACAAGACTTGACACAAACAGCAACTTAAATTTTGCCTGTGCACAGACAGTCAGCGGTGAATAATAAGTGGAGTTTATGTATGGAATTGTGAAAAAGAAAGTCAGGGGGAAATAAGGGGATGGATGCATGAAGGACTTGGGATGGTGTTGACAAATCAAATCAGACCAGATTAAGTTGTGTATGAATGATAATACGCTGTATATTGCAGGTGTCTTTGGCCTGATTATGGTGTTTAACAGCAAAATGTTGGAAGGAAAAAGAAGGCTCTTAGGCACATATATAAATTAGATATCGCAATAATTTGCCCGATATTTGACAGATTGCTTGAAGACATGATAAAGCTACAGTTCAGAGTCCTCTGTCTTGAGTTTCATAAAATGCTCCTATTGATAGCTTGGTTCTAATTGCAGCAAGTCCCAGAACAAAAAGATATACTTCTTCTTGGAATGAATGAATGAATGAATCAATCAAACTTTATTTATATAGCACCAATCATAATCGGCGATTATCTCTAGGCGCTTTACAATTCAAGGCCGAA
>JAQQAE010003503.1:0-20114 GCA_029823295.1 Pseudamia nigra | reverse complement strand
CGGTCTATAATTAGTTAGAACCACTGGATCACCCCCTTTTAATAAGGGGAGAACAAAAGCCGATTTCAAAATTGACATCTGTAAGAATGCCACAACTGGGGCAACCTGACTGGGATTGTGCCATTGGAATGCTGGAGGCAGGGCGGACCACCAGACAAGTTGCCAGAGCAGCAAATGTCCACTGCATCACAATAGTGCGCTTACACCAGCGTTATTTGTCCAGAGGAACAACAACAGACCAACCACGACCTGGTCGACTACGTGTAACGACCAGGAACCGGGAGCCATACGTCCGACCCTTGCAGCTCAGAAACAGGTTCCGACCCACCACCGTAACCGCAGCGAGGACTATCAGCACACACAATAGCCTAATACATGCAAAAACATAAACACCATACATTGAATTTATGTTTCTTGACACTTTTTGGTTCTTTTTGGTTTTGTAACTGATGAAGTTTGGATATTCATTAAAAGGCACTGAGAAATAATATTCACTATGAGTGATTAGAACACAATCTACACCTGTGTTTTTAAATCCCTGCAGTGTACATTTAACCCATGTTACTTTTTACTCAAATTTAAATATAGTGCCAGCCCCACGTACACGGACAATAGTAACCACTAGATAAGGAGATGAAGAAGATTAAAACACCCCCGTGTCCAGTTTGCAGCCCGCTGACCTTGTTTTGTCTCCCTTTGTTTTGCATTTGACATACTCATTCTTGTTCTGAAAATGCGGTAAGATCCTCCTAATACAAAACACAAATCTGTGTTTTAGAGAAATACTCACAATTCTATGTAAGGTCCCTAATAAATGATGTAGAAATACAGTACAGTACTGGTTTTGTTATCCCGTCCTGTACGGCTAAAACTTCTCCAGTTACACTAATGTTTTGAGATTATTACCTATATTATCAATTGTCATCGCTGGAAGGACTGAGTGGACTGCGCTCTGTCAGGCCTCTCTAGAGCATCATGGGACATTTGTTAGGAGGCTGCTGGGACGACTGTAAACACTGCCGTCACTGCAGTTACTGTTTCTGCAGAAATACAAAAGACCTCCGGAGAGAGATTTACCGACAGCCACGAGGAACTAACGCCAAAGCCACAATATTATCTAGAAACCATTTAGTTAGAATTGAGATGTTAAGAAGCAGCTTGTCTGACAGAAAAAAACACCACAACAGGAAATGAGTCTAGTGCAGCTCGTCTCAACCACCTGGCAGTTTGAAGCCGAGCGGCATTAACGAGATAAAATTGGCCAGGTTTATAATGATTATGTTTGCTTCCTCTGGTAACTGGGGAGAGATTTATAAAGATTGAAATGAATAAATGCGCTGATAAACACAATGCCGTGTTTGTGGTGTGTTTGTGGAGCCTTGACGAGCGGCTGATGGAGACAAAGAAAGACCCTCACGGTGAAGCTTTATCACCCGTTAAACCTCCACACACAAGAGTTTCCTGTTGTTTGGAAGTTTATTCTGAAATAAATTCCAAGCCTTCAGATGCTGTTCATCAGCCCTCGCTTATTATTCTCACCAATGAATGAATGAATTAATGTTAGGGGCTTTTATTCATCCGTTGGTGGCATATAGAGTAAACAGAAACAGTACTCGAGTAAAAGTACTGTATACTGTATAATTCTAATGACTCATAAAAACAAATACTTGAGTAAGAATAAAAAGGTATCTGTACAAGTCATGTCATTATGTGGAATGTATTACAGCATAATTTACTGCCTTCAAACAGGGATTTTGATCATTTTTGTTTATTTTCATAATTATTTACCTTTTTTGATTTTCTTGATTTTTGAGGCTTATTTTGTTTATTTCTGTAGCTTTCTTTTTTCTATCAGTGTTCCTTAATTTGGCAATTCTTAACCTTTTGATTGTTTGGATCCTTTTTACTTATATCGCTGCTCAATTCCTTGATTATATTGTTCGTTTTTGTCAATTTGCTTGATTCTTCACTTCTTTGTTGCTGATTTTGTTCATTTTTTATTCATTTTGATGCTTTTTGCGATTGTTTTTGTAAATTTGTGCTCATTGTGGTGTTTAGTTTCGGCCACAAATCCCAAGGATAAAGGACTAGTTTGAGCAAAAGCATCCAAAATATATATTATGTTTTAACTGTCAGTATGTAAACATTTAAGCAAGTGTTAATGTTGTTGTAACAACCAATAATGTAATACATGCTAATAACATAATAATTTTGGCCATTTTAAATCTAATAAAACCAATCATGTCATAAAGTTTTGCTGCCAGTAGCATAACATTTTGCCAATAATATAATAAGTTATGTTATTGGCTGACATTTCTAAACAAAGAAACAAATAATTCTCAAATAATTAATGCGTGTCCTTGATGAATAAATTTAACAACTATGCCAACCATCAGACCTATTTCTGATGAGCAAACTGCACATAAACTGCAAAAAAGTCTTAAATTTCCAAGGAATGTAGTCATATTTATGTGCAGTATGATTACATTATCATGTGCAGTTATTACATTTTTAAAGGATTATCTTTTTGGTGCTAGCGCTGATAACATAATAACTTATGACTTATTGGCAAGTTATTAGGTTATTGATTTTTATTACATTTAAAATTACCTAAATTATTACATTACTGGTTGTTACCACTGCTAATGTATTCATTTGTGCCTATTGTTATTTGTTCATTTTTGCTCATTTTTTGCTTAGTTTGTTAGTTTTGATCATTTCCCTGATTATTTTCCTCCATTTTTCAAATGCAAATGTTTCTTTGTTTTGTTTAAATTTCACTCTTTTGACTCACTCATTGAGATGTGACTGAGTGGAGACAAAATCTTTCATCACAAATGTAACGCTGGAGTAAAACGTATTCTGCAAAACAACTACTCTCAGAAGTACATTTTACAAAAAAAAAAAACTACTCAAGTACATGTAAAGGTGTAAATGTACTCGAGTACTACAGTGGGCCCTGGCTATAACACGATTCACCTTTCGCGGCCTCGCTGTTTCGCGTTTTTGATAATATGCCATAACGTTGTAGTTGTTGGTTATTTTTGGGGATTTTTTTAGATTTTAATTGATAGCAATCAGACAGGAAATTACAGGAGAGAGACATGAAATGCAGCAAAAGACCTGGACCAGGAATCGACCCCTACTTGGAAAATCGAGTTTTAGTTCTTGTAACTTTTAAACTGATGTTATCTTAATTCTTAAGGGGCTTACAATCTCCAGTCTATCATATTTTACACCTATTTCTTCACGATTCAGCCATTTTTGTATTTGAACAACTGAAATTATTCTTCGTGATTTGTTAGTTTATTGCATTGTGCCACTACACCCCTAAAATGCATGTGCACGCCACTTTTCTCCTGGGTTTCCATTGCTGGAGTATGACGGCACTGAAGTGGGATCATATTTCAGTCTCATGAGAAGACTGGCCTTTGGTTCAAATACTACACACAGACAGATGAAGATGTGGATTGACAAGGTACAACTGATGTGGGTATAGAAACTGTAATAAATATCCAGCATTTAAAGTAGTTTATACGTCTTCAGTGCCGTCGTCTGGGTAACAGTGTGGTCGATTCACTCAAGAACTGTACATTTTAGGCAGATTTATACTGTACTTGTGGGATCCCAGAGGTTTGTATCTCCAAATGTGTTGATTGTAAATGTTTGTGACATGATGCAGGAAAGGACAAAATGTACCTTTATTGCTTGGAAAAAAGTCTCCCTAGATGGAAACATACAGGGCATTTTCACAAAGGCTGAAAACAGTTGTGTTTCTCTGACTTCATGGAAAGTTGAGTTTGTAGGGATACCTGCCTCTCACAGGACAGCTAGAAGCAGATATATATATATACATACATATATATATCTGCTTCTTCTCCTTTCGGCTGCTCCCCTCAGGGGTCGCCACGGCGAAATACCAATGATTCGCATGTTTGATATATACTGTATATATATATATATATATATGAGGCTGTAAGAAATTACTCATTATGCAGTTACTCACTACTCGAGCTGTTTTTATGGGATACTTTTTTTCACTCTCACTCAACTATTTATTTTTATGAGTACTTCTACTTCAACTTGAGTCACTGGATTCATGAAGCACCTTTTTTGAGTGGTGTTTCTGTTTACCTCTCAGTCTAACGGTAAAACACCACTCGTACATTTCAGATTTGGAGAAGATTTTGTGTTTACTTGATTAAGGTTTTCAGAGTGGAGCGTTATCGGTGTGGTATAAGTGAGAAACGTGAACGCTGCTCCTACAGGGACCACGTCCTGCTGTTGCTGGGGATCCAGCGCGCTACCGTCACTGCAGGTTTAATTATAAAACATCTTTCTGGCAAAAATACCTGAGTATGCGTCTATTCTCAGAGTGACAGGAAGGAAAAAGATGGCACTTGCCAGCACCAGCTTAACAAAGCGTAAAGGAGTATAAGATAGAAGTAAAGAACTGACATTGAAGGTGAAACAGGTCAGTGGTTAAATAACAACCACACACACACAAAGATGTTACTTATGAGGACGCGAGCATGTTTATCTCGACCTCAACCATAACCTCTACTTACAGTATCTTCCCCTAACTCTTACCTCATCCTTAACCTAATTCTAAACTTATCCCACTCACACACTCTCACACATTAACACACTCACAGAGAGTAGAAAGTGGTGAAACCTGACTGAGAGCCAGTGTTGATCTGTGGCGCTGCCAATCTCTGACCAGTCTACTGTATCTGCAGGTCTGTCGAAGTGAATGCGGTGCAAGTTCCACATGGCAACTGCAACCAATGCTGCAGCCCATGCAACGGAAAACATGAGTGACCATGTATGTGGGTGGCAACAGGAGAACTCAGGTTATAACACCGAAAGGAAGCGATTTAAGATGATTTATGCTGAAACCATCAAATTCAGTAAGAAGTTTTTGGAAATGAGTTCCACATCTGCATGTTTTAATCCCAAATGTTGTAACTTTCACAAAGTTGCACATGCAGCTGAGGAGATTTGCAGTAGATACTGTATGGTGCCACAAACAGCAGGAGGCACCTGCTTTGCCAGAGTAATTTATTGGGGCCTTGTGTCTATGATTGGATTTCTGCTAAATGCCAATAGTGTAACCTGTTCCCTGAGTAGAAACCCCAGGAGGGGGATGTGAAAACTTTGTGCTTGCCAGAACAGATTCTGAAGTAAGTTCTTTGCATGATAGGTTTGCAGCACTTGAACCAACAATCTTCCTGATACTTTTAAGCAAAATGCAGGTAACAAAAAACCACAGAGAGTCTAAGGTAACGTACATATGGAGGCTGGTTTGTAGTCCCACATTTTGCAGATTGGAAGGATTTTTACATGCGGGCAAAGTAAAACAGAGGTGCCGCTGTGCAGCTGCACACTGAGTTTACCAGACAGACATGACAGCATGGCCAGCTAAAAAAAGCTGTGCTCACCGAGTCTCAAATGCACAGCAGGCGTTAAAACACATCACTGCTTCTCACGCTGTCATGTCAAGCCCTTCCTTTGAATTCGCCCATTTTTTTCTCTTCAAGCGTCCCTAAACTAAAAACACTTCTTCAGCACTCAGACACAAGGATACTCTAGAAGTGCAAGTTTTTACATCATCACTTTAAAAATTGCACAACAAAATACGTCTTCATCGTAGATGGAGGCAGCGTGCCAACTATGTGTCCTCTGAGCACTAGAGGTAGGGAGTGTCTCAAGTAGCCCCAAGTAGTATTTTCTTTTACACCCAAATCTTTACATATTTTCATTGGGTGACCATGTCGTGGTCACTACCTGGCTTCATTTCTCTTCCACACAGTAGGCTGCTGTGTCTGTTTCTTACAGCCTTGTTTAAGGTTTAGGAAAAAGTGATTTGAACATTTATGTCATGGAAAGCCTTGGCTCAGCTTCACCCTGGGAAACAAATACACGCCTTCCAAATTGCACTGGAAAGGGTCGACTCATGCCACAGTGTGAGTCTCACTCTGTCTGCTGAGATGATGTCAAAAAGCTGCTCTGATGCTCCTGCTGCTTTTCAGATGTATTTCACACGTCCTCCATAGTTTCCCCTGTGATGTGGGGAATGCAGCACACCCAACACACACACTCAAATGTTCCCCAACGGTTATTTTAGCACGTTAATGTGAATAATCTAAATATGGTGGGTTGTGTTCCTTCCATTCTTTGATGAGCTTTTAAACGTACATATTTTTTACTGTCACACAGTCCGGTCTGAGTTGAAAATAAGACATGCACACTGCCACCCTCAGCCTTTGCCCCGTTCACCTGGTAGATGAGGACTTTGAAGTTGCGCCTCTTCAGCAGCTCGCTCTCGTTGCTCTCCAGCTTCTTGATCTGACCGGCCTGCTTCTCCAGGTTGCTCCGCACCGTCTTGACGTTCACGCTGACTTTGCGCACCTTGTCCAACATTTTGTTGACCGTGTTGGCAGTGCCAACGTGACTCTTGGACAACTTTGACAGCTCCCCTTGGATGGTCGACACAGACTTCTCCATGGCCTCCTGACGAGCCTCCAGCCCGTTCTGGGTCTGCTGGATCTTATCAACTACCCCAATAATCTTGTCTAACAGGGCAAGAACCATGACACCGTTCATCTGTGCTTCACTCTTTTCTCCATCAGCCACGACTAGATCCACCTCCTGAGCCGGGTCATCGTCATCTACTGCTGGCTCTGAGGCAGCACCCACCAGGGCCACCTCTTCATCATCATAAGACACTTCTAAAGCTGCACGCTCCTTCTTGACACCTGTATCCGCCATGACTGTTAACTCCAATCACAAGCTGCTTGCACAATCACCACCGCTGAAAATAAGCTACTCAGAAACAACCTACAGATGCACACAAGTAACGCCTTCTTCTTCCTGACACAAAACTTTCTCTGCCACTTCTCGTCCTAGTCTACTTTCTTCTTCTACTTTCTCTTCACCCTCTGTCCGTCTCTGCCTGTGCTCTCAGATGCCAGCCAGCCAAGGGGAGTAGGGCCTCTCACAGCTGAGGCATGTGTGCCCTGACTCAAATGCCTCTGCTCTCTGTGAAACCACCCAGCCAGAGTTTTCCCTTTCTACGTGCCTTACGCCCCCGCCCTGGCCTGACGGCTCCCCCTACCGCTGGGACTCCACCCCGTTCTGTTCCCAGGCATCTCCAAATTCAGACTCCCCCTGGTTGCACAGCAAGCGCCCTGTAGGTGCAGCAACACAACAGGATCACGTTAAAATCAAAATTCACACATTGCATGCCGTTTGAATTCTTCGTTGCTCTCAGAGTGGCTCCTAGTTACAGATTCTAGAAAAAAGTATCAAACACTCTCTACTTATTGGAATATTGTTTCTATTAACTCTTCTTAAAACACACTTCTATAGGCTGTAGCCCTTCTATCTTACTTACTGCACTTTTATGGTAATGTCTTTACTTTTAATCTCATGATCATCTTATTCATGAAACGATTGCTCTTATTTTCCATCAAAAAACTTCTGTTCTTAATAATCACATATATGGTGGCATTTCCACATTTCGGTCAAAAGGAGATTTTTTAAATTTAAGTGTAAATTACTGTATAACTGTAGATATAAAAGAGTTTACTGTGGAAGCTGACAAGCTAAATGAGTGATTTCCCAGAAATAAATACTGTACAGTATAGAAGTAATACAAACTTTAAAAATGGATTGATTTAAATGAATATACAGAAATTCTTACAGAGCTGCAAGAGTTATTTTATTAGATGTCAACAGTTAAAATATTTAGCAATTATTCTGCAAATCAATTCATTAATTTGAGCTGATTATAATAAAGTATGTATATTGGGGAAGGAATTTGTCCCTTGTTGTGAGGGCTGTGTCAGGAAGGGAAACGAATAAAGGGTGAAATACTTCAATTATATTTTCTTCAATTTGAATATTGCTTGATTTATTCACTCCAGACAGTAAGATAGATATATTTGGGAGTAAGCAAGCCATCTGAAGGCGTCATCTTGGACTGTGGGAAACACTAACAGACATTTTTCATAATTTTCTGATATTTGACATATCAAACAATGAACGAAATGAAAAAAAGTAATTGCCAGGACTTCAGACAATGAAAATCATTGTGAGGTGCAGGCCTACATTTTGATTTTGCCACTTGGTTCTAATTTGACATTTGTGATGCTTGAAGCAGCTTCGAGGCAGACTTTTTGCTTGTACATGAAATTAAGCACAGATGTTCATCAACATTAACAGTGGTTCAATCCATGGAGGCCTTTCCAGTGAACCAATATTCACAGGAAACCCAGAAACTGATGGACCTAAGTACTGAATGTAGCCACTTTAATGATACCTAAAAATATCAGTGCGTTTTCAAATGATCTGCTGCAGAAGAGGTGTGTTCCCCACTACGGCCACTAGAGGGCAGTAAATGCAGACTAACCAACCGGTCCTCTGCTGTTAGTTTAATTTTTAAACATAATCGCGAAGGCATTCGAAAAACAGAAATGCCATGATTATAGTTTTTTTTCTTGATTTTCTATTTGTCATTTAATCAACATACAACTGATATAACTTCATATTCCTCTCCAGCACGCTAACTGTGCTTGATAGGTTTGTGATAGGTTTAAAAAAAAAAAAAAAAAAAAACTGAATGCAAAACCTGCGTTATGATAAAGAATAGTTGGTGAATAGTAACCTCTGTTTACACTTTATATCGGTTTATTTTCCAAAGAGGTAAAACGGGTGAAAGTGACGCCATATTCCCGGTTAAATTTCAAAATTACAACTCACAGTTTTTGTTAAATTTATGATTAACATCATAGCCTGTGATATAAATACTGCACATCAATTTATATTTAGAGTGGATTTCATGTGTGACCATTTCTTCTTGCAATAAAAGCTCACGCTGAGCCGTGTTGGTCACGTGACTTGTGCGTAAGCGAAGCGCTGTGTACGTCCTTCGGCACCGACTTATCTTAACGCGATACTTCCTCTTTGAGAGTTCGGGCTGTATTCGCAGAACCGACGGGTCCACAACAAACTGCAACGAGGAAAAGTACAACCACAGACAGGTAGGATTTCCTCTTACTCCAGGAGAAATGTCCTACATATTAGTTAGTTCCGTAAATTAACCAGGACACAGACGGTTCTTAAGGTGATTTGTCCTGCTGTATTATTGAGTTAAACTTTGATCAACAGGTGCGCTAACCATTCGCATTAGCCTCATCTTTAGCCTGATATAACTATTTACAAACCGGAACAGGTTAACTATTATCATTTATCAAAACTGAACGATGCCAACAGGTTGTAAAATTTCTTATTTACTGTTAATCATCTGCAGTTGGTTTAAGTTTAAACTTAAAATGACACTTGCTAGCTTAATTTGTGCTGTCAACCACTCCTATAGAGCAAAACGTAGTTGGGTTCACTTGTTCGTTGTCGGTTAACCGACTTTAACCGACTTTCCGACGTTATTTGTGAATGTTAAAGCTTTTTAAATCGATGACGCCGAGGCTGCAATAATAAAGAATCTGGGTAAATAGTAGCCATTTGCTTTCTGACAGGTAGGGACGTCGGCTGCTGTTGTTGCTACTCATTTTTAAACGTTTTGTTCGGTTTCGGTGCACGTTAATCGGTGTGAAGTCGGAGAATGTGCACTCTGTTTGATGTGGTATGTGAGTGTTAAGACTTTCAGAAGCTGCGGGTCACATGCTACCTCATAATCCACAGATAAGCTATGTGTGGTGGAAGGTTGTGCTGTTTTTGTCCGAAACCTCGATATGATAGAAAATCCCACGGGCTCCAACGTGTCAAATATCACACCCACTATTGTGTTATTTTACATTGTTACAAAGCGAACCTGTAGGTCTACTATGCACCTGCACGAGTCATGGCATCGCGTGGGGGCCAGACTTTGTATCACAGACCTGTGTGAATTTAACACATATCCGCTGATTTCATTAGTGGATTTAACAGTAAAGTGTCATACAATGTTTGGTGATGAAATGATCACTATATTTTGGTGTGTTTTCCTGTTTTGATTAAGAAAAATCAAAGCAAAAATAAAGTAAAATCAGGAGGTTACAGGTGCTGTCTTTGTCTTACTGGTTGATAAGGGAGCATGTCTATGTCCCCACATTTCTAAGTAAACCAAATATATATTTGAGAAAACTGTCTGTCTGTGTGTCTGCAGGTCTGGGTTGACAAATCCTAACCCTAAACCCACAAGAAGTGTTCTTCCCCTTCCCTTGCTACATGCCTTCGTTGAACTTGGTACTAATCGGGGCTGTAGTTTTTGCATAATCCCAGATGAGGACACAGACAAAAAAGTCTTAGAAATGTGGGAACACAGGGATCACCCCATTGCTAGATCTTTTATGACATTTTCATCTTTAAAGATGTTTTCATTTGGCTGTGTCTTTACATAGCTTCGTCTTATAGGATATTTTTGTCTTGTTGCATCTTTTACAAGTAATTCAGCCTAAAAAAAACTGAAGGATTTGTCTGTCCTGCAGCAACATGGGGGAACTCTTCAGAAGTGAAGAGATGACGCTGGCTCAGCTCTTCCTCCAGTCGGAAGCTGCCTACTGTTGTGTCAGTGAACTGGGGGAGATTGGGATGGTGCAATTTCGTGATGTAAGTCCACCTCTCTGAATCAGGATAACCTTCTCTATCTATGCTTGTGTGTGAATTTTGCGCTCCAGTTTTCAAAAACGGTGGAGAAAATGCACGCCTACTGCATCGTGTTCATCATGTGCTCACAGCTGACCCCTCATTCCATGCATGAGGAAAGCATTGTGCTGTAGAGTAGGATGGGCTGCATTCTGAATATGTCTGCGTATAAGTGGGCTAAATCAGACTAGACACTGACATTTTTCATCCTTTTGAATAGTCTTAATATTTCATATGATAATAAAGAAGTCAAATAACCATTTTAATTGTGTATTCTGTTGATTGCTGAGACTGTAATGTGGTTCAGGTCCTATTCTTACTGTACAACTACAACTAGTGCATTTTATTTAGTCTATTAACACGTGTTGCTTTTTTTTTCTTACAGTTGAATCCTGATGTAAATGTGTTCCAGCGAAAGTTTGTCAATGAAGTACGAAGATGTGAGGAGATGGATCGCAAACTGAGTAAGTAAACTAATATCTGGAGCAAAACACCCTTATTTATTTATTATGTACGTTCTAAAGAGGAGCTTGGGTAGACTTAGACTAGATGTGCACTTGTACCCATTTTAAGTGTGTTTTTTGAAAAGGAAAAATTATGTGCTGCAGGATTTGTAGAGAAAGAAATAAAGAAGGCCGGCATTCCAATAGTTGACACCGGAGAAAACCCTGAAGTACCCTTCCCGAGGGACATGATTGACTTGGAGGTGACTGTATTGTTTCTTTTAAAAATGACCAGTGAGTCCCTGTGTTTGCTGAACCTGCTCTGACTGACTGTCTGTCTGACTGTCTGTCTGACTGACTGTCTGTCTGACTGTCTGTCTGACTGACTGACTGTCTGTCTGTCTGTCTGACTGACTGACTGTCTGTCTGTCTGTCTGTCTGTCTTTGTTCAGGCCACATTTGAGAAGCTTGAAAATGAGCTGAAGGAAATCAACACCAACCAAGAAGCCCTGAAGAAGAACTTCCTGGAACTAACAGAACTCAAGCACATCCTGCGACGCACACAGCAGTTTTTTGATGAGGTCAGCTTAAATGTGCCAAACAATGTGCTGAGATCATCTTCTTAAACTGCTATTTAGAGGCCTGAAAGGGAAGCTGGACCTAAACTGTTATAACAGTAGCTTTTGTTGTAATCTCTAAACACAAGAACAAGATGTTTTTAGATCAAAGTGGAAAGTCATACATTTATTTACTACTGAAATGAGTAAAACAATGTGGTTGCAGATTTGCAAGCATCAGCCTTTTCCTGTTCACTCATGGACAGATGAGTTTGCTGATAAGTTCTCTTCACATGCGACAGAAACAACTACAACAGATTTGGCAAAAGAGTTTTGCACTTGTGATCATTTACAGTTGCCCACACACCCTTAGTGCTTTTACACTGGCTGTTCACACTAGGAGACACTGCTGCAGTGTAATACTTTACATGGATATAATTTTGTGTGCTATTCATTTAACAGAGCCAGTCGTTGCCAACCCACCTTTGCCCAAGTTCAGTTTTACTTCATTGCCTTAACATTGTTGATTTTCAGTCTTAAACCATCTTTTACAAGCTGTTATGAGTGTTGATTGAGGTGACTCATTTCGCTGAACTGTTCAGCCATTAACCAGTGAAGGTCATGCTCTGTGCTTGAATCAAACACTCTTTAGTTTTCTTTTGTTAAATATTGAAGAAAACATGTTGCCGAACAGATAATGGATGCAACAGAATGTGTGTCTGGTTTTTGAACTGACTCTGATGCAGATGGAGGACCCGAGTTTACTGGAGGAATCATCCACCCTTTTGGACCCCAGTGAAGTGAACCGAGCTCCACTCAGACTGGGGTGAGTCTGATTTTGTTAAGGTTGAAGGTTTTACTCCTTGCACTTCAGCTTGCTGTGTCTAAAACTAGGATTGTAGAATTAGTCAACTCCCTCCCACTCACCAGAGCAGTTTAGTAACTTGAAGCCCTGAAACAGTAATCCATTCACAATCCAAACTACAAATATCTGTCAGTCTATACCATAATCAGGATTTTAATGGAAGAAATAAAAACACAACCAGCTCATTTTTTCCTTAAATTACTAATGAATGCATAAGGGCCTGTGTCTCCGGGCAGCGTTTTTTTTTAGCACCAGCAGTGTCTTGTTTCCATTCAAATGCTATGGAACTAAGTTTTCAGCTTTAAGCACCCTCAGTGCTAAAAAGCCTTCAGTACGTAGCATATTTTTTTCCCACATTGAGCTGAAGGCATTTTAATCCTTGGTTTTTAGAACAGAGCTGTGCTTGTCAATCACTGCGCACTCACCAAACAAAATCAAGAAGGTGTCGATACATAGGACGTAAACAGTGAAACTTCTCTGCACTGTGACAGAGGATAAACTGCCACCTTAGACTCGGTTTATGATCTGACACTGAAGGATTTACATGTTATGAAGGAACTGGGAGTGACCTGCCTGTAATCATAGCAATGAAAAACAATGGCTTAAGCGCTGGGTAGTAGTGCTCGGGAAGTAACTCCGAGGCCCCGTTTACACCAAATGAACCATGGTTCATGAAACGGTGCCATTCAGATTCCCTGGAACCTCGGTGCCATCTAGTGAACTGGCCCACATTTACACCAGTTTTGTGATTAGTTATTCTAATCACTGATGCGTCGTCAACAGGTGTGGTCCTGGGCATATATTGGCGGATGTGAACAGTAATCCTGTGTGTGGCCGTAAAAATGACCGTGATGGCAGATCGTGTGAATTATCCAAAAACACGCTTGGATGTTGTAAGAACAGGAAGATAAACAATGCTGTGGAGAGATGACTGGTATGTTGCAGGGTTGCTGCTCTGTTTATAATGTGCTGCATGTGTGTACACACCTCCTCGTGTCATCACCGTTCACACTTTGGGAATCTACTACTCTCTGGTTCCAACTGCTAACCAAGGTTCCAGGTTCTGAACTAAGTTTTTTTTTTTTTTTTTTTTTTGGTGGAAACGCTCGGAACTAGGTTCCTGAACCAGAATCATGGCGGTTCCTTGTCGACGTAAAAGGGGCCGGAGCGTGTTGGGTGAGCTAAAAACGCTCCCTGTGGACACAGGCCCTTATTTCTCATTCTGTGTTTTATGGATTTATTTTACTGAATGTGTTTTACAGTTAGTCAGTTAGTTAAAGGTATTTACACAGTGAGGACATTTTTTTGTGCCGTTAATTTATTTGTGGTTTATTTAATTAAGCCGTTGTTAATGTAATGAGTCCTTTAGCACTGAACACAAATGTAATACAGTTTAAAAAAAAAAAAAAAAAAGCAGGTCAAGGTAGATTTTCTGAGCTTTTGCACAGTATCATTATCATTTGCTAATAAAGGTGTTCCATTATGTCGGCTTTTTGGTGTTTGGGGCCTTTTTATACTGTATGTGCTACGGTTCACCTCTCAGTTAGCTCGCGTATGCTATGATTCCATTCCTGGACACCCAGGCCCGGTCCGTGCGATAAGCTACTCCGAAGAATCCCCGCAACTAAACCCTCATCGAACCCTGCATGTGTGTCAGGACTTGGGTTATGTTCTACACTAGCCCTATGTCAGGTGCCTTGCCCTATCCTATTTGGAGGAGGCAGGTGTGTATTTGCAAACTCACCAACACATGTGTTTCTATCTGGAATGCAATGAGTGCCGGTCTACAAACCTCCGTCTGCGGCTGGTCCGTGCACTTCCTTCCGGTAATGATCACTTCAGCGCTAGGGGCCGCTGGTTGAATGTAGTTCAGAGGTTTTTTTTAAGGTGAATATTTACAGTGTCAGCGTGCTAGTTAAAAATCCGATGCGCCGTTCTGTAGACAGATGGCTCAGTTCTTTCAGCTCCGCCTCCACTCTGCCGAGGCGCTGTGTGCTCACTCCATCCTCCTGTGTCTGAGACGCCTTGTCTGTCTTTGTCCGAGTCCCCACATTCACACACCTGCCTTTATCAACTCTGTCACCCACAGCTTTCTGCAATGTGCTGATGAATGAGTTTACAAACCATGCCCACCTCCTCCAAATGCATACCATATGTGAAGTACTGTATTTTCCGGATTATATGTCGCTCCTGAGTTTAAGTCGCACAAGCCAAAAATGCATAATGAAGAAGAAGAAAACGTGTATAAGTCGCACTGGACTATAGATCGCATTTTTTGGGGGAAATAAATTTTACAAAATCCGACACCAAGAACGGACATTTCACCTTGAAAGGCAAATTGTAATAATAGAATCGAGAACAACAGGCTGAATGGGTGTCTTGTATGTTAACGTAATACTGTATATTAAGTTATTCACATGACAATAGCATAAAGAGCATACCGGTAATATAACAAGTTCACCAAACTCACAATCTCATTCCTAATCGCTAAATTCTCGAAATTCTTCATTCTTGGTGTCTCTTCTGAACAACTCTGGAGGTAGATGACGCATTGCTTCCTCCTCTGCCTCACGGCCGTCACACTCAGCATCGGTTCCATTTCCAATTATTCCGGCCTTTCTGAATTCTGACAGGATGGTTTCGTTTGTCACTCAAGTCCATCCCTTGTCGATCCGTCTGATGACTTGCAGGACAGTTGCATGGCGCATCCTCCCAGTTACCATGAAGCTGTGCCCACTGCTCCCACAGGTGACGCAAAACAGCTGGAGTACTTTGGTTAAGCCTCCAGGGATGATGGCCGGTACGGTTGTTACCGGTAATGTTTACATTTTAAATTGTCAGTGATACAGGTGCGGCAGATGCAGGTACACAAGCCTACAGTGTCCTCTCGCGGCTGCCAGTGTGAAAACAATGAACACGTAAAATATTTTCATATATTAGTCGCTCCTGTGTACATGTTGCATCCCTATGAAAAAAAGTGCGACGTGTAGTCCGGAAAATATGGTAGTATCTTCCACGAACTGAAAACTACGCCTCCGGAAACTTTGCATCGTAACAGCATGTTTTAACCATGACTCAGCTCAAAATGAATTGATCTTCTTTGTTACAGGTTTGTTGCTGGAGTCATCGGCAGGGAACGCATTCCCACATTTGAGCGAATGCTGTGGCGAGTCTGCAGAGGAAATGTGTTCCTGAGGCAGGCGGAAATTGAAGAGCCCCTGGAGGACCCGGCCACAGTCAGTTCTGCTGAACAACAAACGTGACATGAACTTATTTCTCAAAAGGCTTGACTGTCAGGAGAGCACATGCTTATCAGCGGTGTGATGTCTCCACAGAGTGACCAGGTCCACAAGTCGGTCTTTATCATCTTCTTCCAGGGTGATCAGCTGAAGAATCGAGTCAAGAAGATTTGTGAGGGGTAAATGAACTCACTCGTTTATTATTGGAAATGTCTTTTTTTTTTTTTTTTTTTTTAAATGCGATCTACATTTTGCATCATCAGGTTTAGAGCAACCTTGTATCCATGTCCAGAGACCCCCCAGGAGAGGAAAGAGATGCTTGCAGGCGTCAATGCACGAATTGATGATCTACAAATGGTGAGCATATAGAGTCAGAAAGCAGCGCTGACTTGAACAGAAATAAAATTGCTTAGTTCTGGCTTTTTGTCTCTGCCTGATCTGCATTAGTTTATGTAATCAGGAAATGTCAGTAGAAGTTATGCAATGCTTGTTTTGTCAGTTTGACTGAATTTGTCCTTTCACACATGTAGTAAACAAAAGCAGATTGATTTAATGTTTTCAGACCAAACTGTATAGTCTTGAGGTCTTGGCCTTGAATTGTGAAGCGCCTAGAGATAATTATTGATTGAGTGGCGCTATACAAATAAAATAGAAGTGAATCAAACTGGACATACATTTGGTTTTGGTAAAGGTTGGCATCTGAGTAGAATATTCTGGAGGCAGTGCTTGAAATGTATTCAGTTGTTGTGACTTGTCAAAATTTTGACACACCTACTACATCAGTTTTTTTTTCCCTTTAATTATTTTCAACATTGTACATTAATATGGAAGAAATCCAAACTGTGAAAGTATGGAATTGTCTAATAAAAATAATTAAACAATCCAAAACATGTTTTATATTATCCAAAATAGTACCTTTAATTTTTATGACATTTGCATCATAGTCAAGATTGTGCAGAGGGTGGGTGTGTACAGAGTCCTATTAGTGCCACTACAACTACTGTACAAATCCATGTTATGGCAACAAATGGTACAGGGAAAAGGCTGTCCATACTTTTAAGAAATGAAGATCAGCCAATCCATATGTCTCCAAATTCTTCAAACGCTCTGATGAAAATGTTTCTGCTGCAATATGGATTTGTGCAGTAGTTGTTGAAGCACTAATAGGGCTGTTGGCTCTGCACACAGCCTTCCCCGACACAAGACAACTGGTGGTCTAAAAGCACGTTAAGAAAAAGATAGTTCCATATATTTATTTTTTGTCACAGTTGAGATGTCTTCAGTATAAATGCAGAAAAAAGACTACAGGGAACGTGCATCCAAACTTTTGACTTGTTGTGTATGTGAAGCTACCGTAGTTTAGGGTGGTTGTGCATAGTGATCTTGTGGTGATGTCATTTATTGTACCATAACATTTGCGTGTCATATTCTCTGGACAGCGGCCTCCTCTCTTCACACATGACCTTGATCCAATATGAAATAGACTTTTTTTTTTTTCCGAGGGGAAAAGACACGTTTGTTGCAGCAACATCAGGTAAAATATATACAAAAGGTGGCATGAGGTGAAAAGGTGATTGACCTGGTCTCTCACATCCACTCATTTCAACCATCATATTTGATTGTCAGGGTTTATTGGAGATGTGCCATTAAATATTTGGTTTTTGGAAGGCACGGATGCAATTGGAGGCTAAAGTTGCATATGATTTGAATAGTAGGTGAGAAAGAATGTCAAGCTCTTTGCATTGGAATCGGCTAGTGTTTGTGGCCAGCAGACAATGTGTGTTTCAGCAGGGCTTAAACATCTTGCTATTTGCTGATCATGGGACTTTGCATTAAATGTGAGTCATACAAACATACCTGTGAATATCCTGTATCTCTCATGGGGAAAACTAATGGATTCGACAGCTTAACTCCTTCAACATGTGACTTGCTGCTCACTGATTATTCCAGTAAATGTAAAGCCTTTCTATAAATATCTTGGCGCGGGTGATTTAATCATTGATATTTTTAGTTTGAAGTTGTGATGGACTATATTATCGTGATGAAAGAATTCTAGTTGTGCTGTATTTTAGGTGATTGGGGGTGAACAAAAACAAAGTAATCCACAAATTATGTGAAGAGAATAAAATATGAAGAAGTAACTAAAGCTGAACACCACATTGAAGCGAATAAAAAAACACAAATCAGTCAGATAATAACCACTACATTTAATTGTAAAATTGCAGGTGTAGTTTGTGTTGCACATGACCATTCATATTGTTCCTCATTATCTTTTTAGTATGTATCGTAACTTGATGAGTTACAAAACAAATGAAAAAGAACCATAAAATATCAAGAATCATCATACTTCAGTAATGTATGATGTTTATGTGTGTACATGTACTGGTCTGTGATGTAACGCTGGAGGTCAGAGGTGGACTTGTGGCTCCTGGTTTCTGGTCGTTACAGATGGTCGACTGAGTCCTGGTTGGTTTGCTGTTGTTCCTCTGGACAAATAAGGCTCGTGCAAGCGCACTAGTGTACAGTGATGGACATTCTCCTACTCTTGGTTGCCCCAGTTGTGATATTTTCAAAGCTGTGGTGCCTTTTCATAGGGTTGGGTGTGTTTGATAGAGTAGACATTTGGGATTGGTTGCACAAAGGCATTGTGAGTTTGTCCTCAAAAGTGTGTTTTGAGACACAGGACAACTCATAATAATCAGTCAGGTGACCAAATCCCACATGTGGGAAATTCTCATAAAGGCAAAGAAATGCACTTCTATAACTAGTGTTATTAACTGAGAAAAGCTCTTCCCAGATTGGACCAAAAACAGTGGTACATTATTAAATCCCTAGAGTGTAGTAACACCAACATGTAGTAAATGAAATCAACAAAGATGACATATATAAAAATAATTGGCAGCTACATAACCATAATTTTGTGTAAAACGGCTCCAAAGAACTGGTGACATTTTAAAGCCTTTTTTATTTTCATTAAAGCAGATAACCAGTTGTTCCTTACATTGCTGTATTTTTTTTATTATACTCTCAGATGAAAAAATGTACTTAGAATATTTTCTGTTGCTTTTTCTAGAAAGTTGACCTCAGTAAAAACAGCAGGAATAACGCTTGTCTCTTATGGACCATTTATCCCACTCATGTTTTGGTTTCAACACTGTTACTGCAAAGATTAGATCTATCGACACTTGTTGGTGTGTTTTCTCCTGCAGGTGCTAAACCAGACTGAGGACCACAGGCAGAGAGTCTTGCAGGCCGCAGCCAAGACAGTCAGAGTGTGGTTCATCAAAGTGAGGAAGATGAAGGCCATCTACCACACGCTGAACCTCTGCAACATTGACGTCACTCAGAAGTGTCTGATCGCTGAGGTTTGGTGTCCCGTCTCGGACTTGGACTCCATCCAGTTTGCCCTCCGCAGAGGGACGGTGAGTAAACGAACCCCAGAACATTCATGCTTAATTGATATTTTTCCACCAAAGTCAGGTCAGGGCTGTTGTATTGGAGAGAGATTCAGGTTTACGTAGTGGAATGATGTATGTTGTGGTTTAAAACAAAAGTGCAAGTAGGATGTTTAGTCAGCAGCAGGTCTGGTAGCGTGTACTCACACTGTAACACTGTGGGATCATAAACCACATAACCTTTCATCACTGAAGAGACCGAGTGAGAGCAGACTTCTTCCTCAAAGTAGGAAACAGACACTTGCCACACTAGTTTAGATATGTAATTAATATTGAAGACATTAGGGTAAATAAAAATGCAACAAACACACACTGACGTTTTGCACGCTGTAGTAGTTAATAAGGAGATGTGGCTGAGATTCTGTGAAACTGCAGGCACTGTGGCTAGTGAAGCTAAATGCAGCAGTTTTTGTGGTTGCAAGTGTACAGTTTACATTTTATTAATTTCTCCCTGCTTTATCAAGGCCAAGTCTACTTAGGCAGCCCATTTAAAAACGTGCTGCCCAAAGTGTTGTAGAAGATCCAATAAAAACAATACGATATAAAAACAGAATGAAATCACAGCTTATAAATAGAATGAATGCTATAAAGATGTCAATGAATACAATGCCACACAGCACAATAATACACAATAATGAAAACAACACATCAAACAATCAGACACTAATTAAAATAAATGATCGATTAAATCCAAGCTCAACTTGTGTTAAAAACCAGTGTAAAGAAGTGTGTTCAGTGTTTTAAAGGAAAGAGGGCTCCACAGAGGATGCTCTCCTCGGGATTATCTCATAAAATAATTTGAAAAAAATGAATCTTCAATAGAAGTTTTTTTTTTTTTTTTTTTTTTTTTTATGGTGCAAAAAATAGTGAACTTGTTATGAAAAAATAAATGTCATTACTGAAAATGTCAT